>ARYC01003819.1:0-14625 GCA_000711775.1 Oxytricha trifallax
TAGCATAAAAGACATTTTAAATTTATGAAAAGTAGCATAAAGACATTTAAATTTATAAAAATAAGCATAAAAGACATTTTAAATTTATTAAAAATAGCATAAAAGACATTTTAAATTTATGAAAAATAGCATAAAAGACATTTTAAATTTATTAAAAAAAGCATAAAAGACATTTTAAATTTATGAAAAGTAGTATAAAAGACATTTTAAATTTATGAAAAATAGCATAAAAGACATTTTAAATTTAAAAAAAATAGCATAAAAAATATTTTACACATTTATGAGAAAAATAGCATAAAAGACATTTTAAATTTATTAAAAAAAGCATAAAAGACATTTTAAATTTATAAAAAGTAGCATAAAAGACATTTTAAATTTATAAAAAGTAGCATAAAAGACATTTTAAATTTATAAAAAGTAGCATTAAAGATAATTAAATAAAATTTAATATAATATATTTATTATGTAATATAATAAGGCATATTGATTTCAATAAAATATGTTTATTTTTTGTTTAAATTATAAAGTTTAATTTAGTCTCTCAAGTCTTTATAAATTTTTAATAAATTTATAAAAATATTGAATTTAATTTAGAATATTCTGGAAATTCTAACAATTATATAAATTAGTAGTAATATTTAAAAATAAAATAGATTTATAGATAAAATTAATTAAATTTATTTATGGAAAAATATATTTTTATATTAGAATTACAAATCACTTTATTGCAAAGCATAGTAACTTAGAATCTTAAAAATTCTCAATGTATTTTAGAGATATTACATTTTTAGGTTTAAAGTTGCCTGCAGACCTTTGTTTCAATGTACTTTTAGAGAAGAGAAGTCAAGTCGTCCTCCTTTAAAAATTTTAATTTATCGAAGTTTTACTTTTGTATTTTAGGAAAACTTTTGGATTTGTAAATTTAATTAAATTTAAATTATATACAACAAAATTTAGTCAGTTAACTTTCTGAAAACCTAGACAATATGGTACTTGTTCGATAGATAATTTAAAATTAGCTGCACTTTATCATTAGCTGTACCCTTTTATCATATTGAAGCGTCATAGCATGTCTTTAATTTTGGAATTAATATCAACTAAAAAAATCACCTTAAACTAAAGTCAAACTGACTTTGAGTTCTATATTGAACAAGTACCATAATGTCTAGGTTTTCAAAAGGTTAACTGCCAAAATATTGTTTGTTTATAATTTTAATTTACAGATTCAAATTTATTCCTACAATACTTTACATAATGATTTTTTTTCTTATCATATCAATGTAGAAATCGAAATAATCTATATAGCAGAATTTCATTTTAATTTTGAAATTTATTTTGAATAAAAATATTATTAATCAACATAGATAAACTTCAGATATTTGATAGATTATTTAAAATTAGCTGGACTTTATTATAAGCGGTACAAATTAATCTCATGCCTGGAGCCAGATAACTACACTTATGTGAATATACAATATTATGAATATAAAAGTTTTCAATTATAGTGAAGTTATCTCACTTTAAGATTCAATAAAATTATAAGGCTTTTATTAAAGTCTAGCTGGCTTTAAATTTTCTTTCAAATTTATTTCATCTATTTTGATTAATAATATTTTGAAAAATAATAAATTTAAAATATAAAATGTATTTCTACAATATTAAAAAGATAGTAGATAGCTATAATGAATATTTCAAGATTTTTTATTTTGGGGAAACATTCTACTAATAATTTTAGGTTATTAGATATTTTTATTTTTTTTTTAGTTTAAACTATTTAACTATTTGTATTAAAGTAAACTTAATAAATTTAAATAGATAATTTTATGTAAAATATAGCGAAAAAATTTATTTGAATAAATTTTATACTATATAAAAAAGTGCAAGCTAGATTAAAAATAATTTAAGAATTCTAGAAATTGTCATTAATTTAAATAATATATAAACCATAGATTTTATATTTAAATCATATACAAAATTAAAAATACTGTTGCAAATAGTATGAATTATTTTTTTATTAAAATTTATAAAGTTGTCAGTTCTCAAAATTTAGATTAATAAATTTGATATCAAATTTTTTAACAAAATTTTTATATATATAAATTAATATATTAAGAATAATTTTACCCAACTTTAGCAATCAATAATTTTTGGTAGACTTTGTTTAATTAGTTTTAGAAAAAATTAATTTATATATTAAAATGAAATAATGTTTATAAATAAAAAAATATAGAATTGAAAAAATAAATCATGCATGAGATGAATGTTTATTAAAAATTGCATTTACTAAATATTAAAATTCTGATGATTAGGATTTGTAAATTTTAAATATATGAAATTGTAAATAAAATCAATAAAAAATGATATTGCTAAGTAATTATTGATTTGACAAATAAAAAAAAATAAATTAAATATAATTTTTTTTAAAATACTAAGCATCAGACATGCTTTTAAATAGATGAAATTAAGTATAAAAAAAAGGTGTAATCATATTTATCTACTTAAAGCCCTTATTAAATAACTTTAATTGTACTATTTAAAAATACAATAATTTTAGAGAATTCATCTAACCAAAAAGCAATTTAAATAAGAGATTATGAAAGTTTTATAAAATTTTAGAATTAAAATTTATGACTAAATGCTATAAAAATCTCTTCGCTATTATTTTTAGGCTCAAATTTTTTTATGAAGAAGCAATCCCAACTTGCTTTCAAGAAAATAAAAAATATTGATTTGATATACCTCTTTATTATAAGAAAATAATTTCCACCTGAGTGATTTTATAGGTGGATCTTATTCACAATGCCATGCTTATCGATGGTGAATAATAAACAGCATAAAAAAATATTCTTGTTATTGCTAACTAGTTGAATTTATACGGCTTATAATAAAAACAGATAACTGCCCCTTCAACAGTATCAGCCAATAGTCTTAGTAAGTTTTAATAGAGAGAAGTTTTATGATACTCGCATGCTTTTTAGAATTCAATTAACAATTGATGAATTAATAAATCTTAAGAGTAATACTATGTGATTCAAGCAGACCTGACGATTATACTTCTTATTATTGAATTCATTATTAACTCACAATAAAGTGCAAATCAAAGAAATTTACTTTTTAATTTCTTTAATACTTTCTTGCTTACAATTCAATTAATTTCATAGCAACGTTATTAATTATAAGTAGTTTCGATTTAACAAATTATTAGAATTAAAAGTTTAAGCATCAAAAATTTAAGGAGATAGATAAATATTAATTTTTAAGTTGAATTATTTTTTAAAAATTAATTCTAATACTTGTCCGTTACTTATATCGAATTGAATATTTAATTCTAAAGTGTTTGCAATCATTTATATTCCTGCAATATTAATAATTAAATAATAAATAAATATAAGAAATGACGAAGTTTATAAAAAAGAAGTAGTCCCAATCTAAGTTTAAAGGAAATTGCCAATTTTGCAATAAAGCTTATTCAATAACTTATCTCCCAAAGCATGAACGTAATAAACATGAAAAAGATAAAAAATTAGCAAAAACTAAGGAAAAATATCCTTTCAAGTGTTGTTGTGGTAAAAAATACACTAAAGATCCATCTCTTTATAGACACTTAAGAAAATGCAAATTTCAGTCGTGTCGAACAATTATGAGAGACATTCTTAATAAAAATTATTCTCTCAGAGATTAGATAGAAAGAAAAATTCCTCCAATAAAATTAAATGCTGACATAAAAAACAAAAAGATTTGGAAAAGGTTGAAAAAATGGTAGTTAAAAAGGGCAAATTAGCTTTTTACAGTAATTATTATGGATCCTCCCTGGAGAAGAACAGGCATAAAACTACCATATAAATAACTCTCTGATAAGGATATATTTAATATTCCAATGAAAAAACTTTAGAAAGTTGGTATCCTTTTTCTGTGGGTCACTAATTCGAAACTAGAAGCTGGATTAGAATTTATGAAGAAGCACGGCTACAGATAAAAGGAGGATATCGTATGGAGCAAAGTGAAATAAAATGGAGAAGAATTGCAAAGAATCGGCTACTGGCTTTTACACAGCATGAAACCTGCTTGGTTGGATTTAAAGGCACCGAGAAACAACTCGATAAAATCATAAAGAAGAGGGTTCATGGAAATACTATAACTGAGCAACCTAGACAAGTTTCTTAAAAGCCTGAAAAATTATATGAAATTGTTGAAAAGATGGCTCCGAATGGTTACTACTTGGAAATATTTGCAAAAAATCATAATGCTCGACCAGGATTTGTAAGCATTGGAAATGAATTGACATGATTCATAAATATTTTTAAAATTTTCTAATAATTCATAACGTAAATATTTTTAATTAGATAAAAAGCTAAAAAAATAATCTCTATATTCTTTTACTAATTAAAATTGTAATACTATTTGATAAGAATTATAAATTCTATTTATAGCTATTAAGCTTATATTTGTATGAGTACCTTAAATAATTATTAAAGTTATTCATTATTTTTTATATTTTGAGATTGTAAATGAATAAATAAAATATTCACCAAAAATTTTTGTTATACTTAAAATAAATTGAAGAATTATATTAAATAAAAACTTAGATATAAGAATTATATTTAACACAAAAAATATTGCTATTTATAAATTAACATTAATAGACATTATATTCGTATTTTCTAAAGAAAATTTATTTATATAGAAAAAAATATAAAATTCATTATGATAAGCTTATATAATCGTATATTTTAATTTTTTCAAAACAAAACAAAATAAAATATTGAAGTTTTACCGACTGAATTCTTTACATTATCATATAAGTCAAATTAGAATGCAATTATTTTAAAATATTTTCAATCCATTGAGCTAGATTCAATTTCAAGGTAAATTTTAAAATTCTTTTTACTAATTTAAAATTATGTAATATTTATTACAACTTTTAAAGAGTGAAAAGTGGATGCGCAGATATTAATGTCTACATAAACGGAACAAAATATAATACTAATTTTATTGAAAAAAACCTATTTCATTATAAAAAAGTCATCAGAATTTAATTTACTCGCTACTCATTCTCCTTTAAGTATGTAAATATTAAATGAAACAAAAATTAATTTTATTAATTACCCTTAAATTTATATAATATAAGTATACCAATCACTAGATCTATTTTAGTAAATTTATTTTTAATAAATTTATAAATAAACATATTAATATATTTAACTAAGCTTGTATGTATAAAACTCCTAAAATATTAACTTAATACAAGAATATGTGCTCAATAAAAAATTTAAAAGTGCATGAATTCATGAAATTTGGATTTGGTAAATTAAATTAAATATTAAAATTATGCCAGTTATTAAATTAAAAAAAAGCAAAAAAGTGGTTTAAATTTCAAATCTATCTTGATTCTATGGTAGATCTTGCAATTTTAGCTGGACTTATAATTAGCAATATCCCTGAATTTCCCCAGTAGCCAAGATATTTTGATTTTGAGCTTACTCCCAAAAGTTTACAATGAGTTATTTTATTGATTGGGAGAAGAGTTGAGATCATTATTGTCATAACAACCAACGACTCATTGATAATGCGCTATACAGAGATTATAATATTGAAATACTCACAGAAGGTTATTAATAATTAATTTATTTTAATTAATATTCCTAATCGAATCTATCCCTACAATATTGTAGCACTTATTTTTTGAATTCGTGATAGAAATTAATAATATTTTTATACCACATATTTCGACATTTAATGTGAGTTTGCGATAAAGATAATTAAAATTCATTAATCACATATTTAAATTTCTTTGGAAAAAATTTGTGGTTAATAAAATTTAATTTACACTAGCACGAATTCTAATCATAAAAATGAGAATCTAATTAAAGTATTTATTTTCTAATTAGTTCATATATTTAGAATTTTTACACTACAAGATAAATAAAGAATTGAAAAAAAATATATTTTATTAATACATTACATAAAGAATTGTGACTAAGAAAGGAACTTGCCTTGTACAATTATATAAAATTATTTGATTATCAAAATAATAATAATTAAATTTTAATTATTATTGTAAATATGAAGTCTTCATTTAATTATACTCATTTCAATTAATTTTATATTTAAATATAATTAAAAAAATACCCCAAGACTCCTTTTGATAAATAAAAAATGATAAACTCAAAAATTTATACTTAACAAAACTAAATAAAGTCTAAATTATATTCTTTTTTTTTATAATATTCTTTACGAAGATTTCTTAAAGCAAATTTAGTTCAAATAATTGAAAAAGTCTTTCAACTTCTAAATCCTAATAACTCTTTCTATTATAAATTACTTTGGTAGTCTCCCATCTAATTGCATGTAAATACTTATTGCTATTATAAATATTTTTTTTAAATTTAATTGCTCTTTCTAAACGCAAACCAGAATTATTATAAAGTAGTCTGTACTGATTATAATTATATATTAAAAGTAGGGTGAGTTAATTATTTTGAATTTTATTTTCATTTCATAATAATTGCCTTTGATTAAATTTTATTGAATTGCCATAAAATTGTTGAAATGAATCAATTACTTGAAAAATAATCATCAAAATGGCGATAAGTTTTATTAAGAAATTTTTTGTTATATATCATAAATTTGTTTCAGGGGTTTTGACATTTACGAATGCATCAACATTTTTATATTTATTCCCCTTAATTTTTTAATCATAAAAATAAATATTGATAATTTCATTGACTTAATATATACATTTGTAAAATGATTCCAAATTTATTTGTTAATGTTGTTAATTAAATAATATAATAAATTAATATGAAATTGAATACAATACTATGAAATATCAAAAATTTTACTTAACTTAAACTTCAAAGTTTGAGTAAAAAAATCACAATAAACAGTGAAGAATATTAATTAAAAAGGAATTTATTGATTAAAAATACTAATATACTCAGCTAAATTTAATCATAGATCCATTTGTAATGGGATTTTTGCTAAATAATATTGTCAAATTCTATCAGAAATAATGAACTATTGGTAAATGCTCAATTATTAATGTTACGGCTCTTTTATAGTAAATCAAATGTTTTATACTTTTGCAGATTCATTTTATTAATAAAAAAACTCGCAAAATCTTAAATAGTTTAGTTTTGGCCCTATGTTAATACTTTAACTGATTTTAATTGATATAAATGGTTCATTGTATAGTCTATAAATAATTCAATAATTCGATTTGAATTAAAACCTATAATATTTATTGAATAAGTATGCAAATAAACATCAACCTAAATTATAAGAAATGTGACTAATTTTTAATTATATTTTGTATGCCACTGTTACTTTATTAATATTGTTAAGTCTTTCACCTTTTCTAATAATTTAAACAAAATCCAATTTTTCAATACTTTTTATCCATGAAAATTAGTAATCTAAATTTAATCTATTATATATAAATATATTGCAGAGTTAAACGCATTTTCTTAAATCATTTTTACTTTTCATCAATTATTTTAATTAAAATACATTTATTACTTATTCTTATTAAAATCTATTAAGTACAAAATTTCAATAAATATATTGAGCTTGAATATTTTTATAATTTTATCACAAAATAATTTTTTATAAATTTATTATAGTTTTTATTTATAGTATATTTAATTTTATACTATATTACACGATAAAATTCTCAAATTAATCCAAGTAGCAGAAACAAGTTATTATAAAAATATAAAATAATCAAACTGTTTTAATTTTAATATTAATAATATTAAAATAATTCATAGCAAACATTAAAAGGATTTCTTAAGAATACACTTAAATGGTCATTATTAAAATATAGAAACTTTAAATTTTTTAAACATCAATACATGGATGGATTATTTTGATATTCTCAATATTTAGTTCATAAATACAAGGACCTTATAACTATTAGATTGAAAATTAATAAATGAAATTATTATCTTATTTGTTACATTTCAAATGAATTATAAGCTTTTTATTATAATTATTTAAAATTACATCTAAATGTATGTATGACGCAAAGTAAGGCTTAAAACTTTCATTTCCTATACTATTTTGCAAACAGAAAATCAATTTTTTGCTTTTTCTGTTTAATTCAACTTCAAATTAACAGCATATTGTAATTTGGCAATTGAAAAAGTTTGTATTATATACTTACTTTATTTTACCTTAACTTTATCTAAACTACTTTTATAATTATTGATATTAAAATTATAATGCAATTCTAATATTTTTATTATATGACTTTAGTTTTAAATTTTTATTCATTTTCGTATATCAGAAGCACTGTTTCACATATTAGTATTTTCGATTGATCTATAATCAATGAAATATCATAAGCTGGTTTACTTGATGAATTTTAGTAATAAATAATTGTTCTAATAAGTAAATTTCTTGTTAAAATAGTCCACTTATTTGTAATAAATTACAGGTTTCAAATCTCTACAAATAAAAATTAAATAATATAAGTTGCACTGCCTTTAATTCTCAAAACTTAAAAATTGAAATAATTATACTTATTTTAATTTGAACATATGTCCCTTGTCATTATTTGGAATTTTTTTAATGACTAAGGATTTATATAAATATGGAAATAGTTTAATAAAAATTGATGATTTTTTTCATTAAATTTTACAAAAATTAAGCCAAAATAATTCAAATTACTATATAATTTCTAATAAAATCTTAGATTCCTAGGCCAAAACATTATATATATATATTATTGCCAGCTCTATGTTATTATTAATTAAATTAAGGCTAATTGATCGAACTCTTTAATTTACATTAATTGAGAAATTTATTTTACTTTTAAGTTGGGTTATTTTTAATTCGGCTAATGAATTTCCAATTACTAAATTAGACAATACACTATTTTTTTTAAGAAATTGGAATTGTCAAAGTATTGCTAAATTTAATAATTACAAGGATTAACTTTAAATTAATTTAAGAATATTTTTATTTTATTCTAAATATATTGAAGCTATAGTTTTTGAATATTCGACAAAATATTCAATTTATTTGTAAAAGAACGATATTTTTTTCTTGAAAACTGTTGTTATAATTAAAATATTAGTGGTAAAAAAGTAATTTCGATAAGATTGACTTATTATTAATATTCACAAGTTGAAAAAAAAAGCAAATTATTTGCATAGAAATATCACAGAGACAGACACTTACAGAAGTTTATCGCTTTAGCGATATTACATAGGCAGGAGACAAGAAGGCAGCTGCCCCTTGTTGCAGGGGGTTTCGGGAGAAGGCAAGTCTTTCCCCCTTAAATTTTTAACTTGCTTCTTCAAATCTATATTAAAATTGAATTAGTATTGAATTAGATATATTTATCAAACAATTAAAAATAATATAAAATATGATGGATGAATTAATTAATTTAAGAATTTACCCTGTCTAAAAATAATAAAATTCATTAATTGTTAAAATAAAATCAATTCAATTAATCTAAAATAATATTAGTAATTTATATAAATTACTCTTAATTGAGAAAAAAGCAATTTTAAATTTTAAATGAATTTCATATCTAAAATTTAATGAGAATTGCAACATATTTAAGAATTTTTTCATTTTGGAAAATCTAATAGAATTGGAAATAAATTTGAATAATTTAATAGTTAAGATTGAGAAATATTATAAATCTTGTCTGTTATGGTGTTTAAATAGTGCTTCTTTATACCTTTTTTGTAATTATTTCTCATTTATATAGTAAATTACCTAAACTTTAAATTAATTTTTTAAATAATTATAAATATAGAATATTAAAACTTTAATATGCTAAAATGAGATTGAAAAAATAACGTATGTTAGAATATTTAAAATTCTTTCTGTATAAGATTAAGATTATTTAACTTTTACAAATATTAATTAATGATAATTACAATATTGATATTTGATTAAAATAATTTGCACTTATTCATAAAATTCATGCAATATTATTTTTAAAAATTAATTATTCAAATCTATAATAAGACATAAATGCTGTAGCAAATATAATTAAAAAAAACGACTCTCTGTAAAAATTTCAATTCTAAAGATTTTCAAATAAAATTACTGTAAAAACAAGTAATTATAAAGCCTATAATAATCATTTTTTTTATTATTTGAATTTTACAGAAAAATGTATTAAAATATTTTTTTTAATATAGATATAATTTCTATTAATCAATATGGTAAAATTGATAATTTAATACAATTAAGATGTGAATTTTAAAACTTGCCATTCAAGATTTTAATCCTTTTTAAAAGAAATATTCAAGTATTAATGTCGCATATTGAAATATAGAGTGATAGTTTTAATATTTAAAGACTTTAAATGTAATTAGAAAATGTTACAAACCCATAAAATCAACGTTTATAAATTATCCAAGAATTAAAGTTTTTATGTTTTATGAACCAAATAATATGAAGTATATATAAATTGTTATTTTGAAATTACAAAATATTTTTATTTATGTAATACCAAACATTGTAAACTTTTGCTAATATAATATACTTGTTTAAATTAGATCATTTAAATGTTTTAAAATATCAATTCAAATTGTAATATTAAATTCAACGAGAAGTATTAAATTTAAGGAATTAAAGGAATTTTATAAGAATAATTACGAATTATTGTAGATTTATTATTTTGATTGGCAAGAAATCAAATCGGCGAAACAAGTATATTTTCAATTTTCTTATAAATAAATATTCTTTATTATAGATCAAATACTAGAATTTTAAAATAAATACCGATAATAAAGTTTGATATTTAAGTTTAGAAATTAAATTAAAGTATTTCACCTTCTAGGACATTACCCCAAAACCCCAAAACCCCAATTCATGCTTAGTCTATGAGTTGATATTGAATTGACACACGTTTATTAATGCGAAAATGCGACTAAGCGACTATTAATAAGGACTATAGTCGAAGACTAGGTTGATTGAGAGTAGTCGTGCCTAGTCTGAACATGAAAGTCAGAGTATACAACTACCCTTCACCATTGTTCATTTAGGTGGTTTGTGATTAAGTCTTGATTACTACTATTAACTTTTAAATTTAACTTAACTATTAATCAATCTAATCAACCACAGTTATAATCATTTGTCTTAAACTTAAGATTCATGAACGAGGAACTGTTCGACTAGGCTATCGCTGACAACGATGCTTAGAACTTTGCAAACTTTTACAACCACCAGCTAAATCCAGAGTTTCATACTAGCTCCATAAACTTTCAATCAGATATACAAATCAAAGATAACTTACCAGAGTCAAACAACGAGGATGACAAGAGTGCGATTTCAGCACCAGCGACTACTGTGTATTGATGCGCTACCTGCTCCAAGGTTTTTAATAATAAGAGCAATCTCAATCGTCATGTCAAAGAGGTTCACAATAAATCCAAGCAGAGCGACTAAGGATTGTAGAAGCAGGAACAAAAGTCGCAAGGATTTCACTCCGCAATATCTAAAGTAAAAAGAGATTAAATTTAATAATAATAATAAGAAGACTAGTCGATGGCTAATGAGAGTGATGACTAAGAGGAGGAACTCAAGGAACCTCCAAAGAAGAGGTAGAGAGTGAATGCTAAAACAAGCTCGAAGACTAACCCAAAGGTTGATATTGAGATCCCTGACACTGAGGATGAAGTGGATGACTCAATCGCAAGGATAAATAATAGTACAGAGTCGATGATACTTTTATCATTCCTTGCTTCAAATATCTCTACGACTAAGCGACTAAGCCTAGTCCTCTCTAAAAAATGACTAGTGCTCCTTATGGGACTATGCTTCATGACGGAAGATTCTACAAGCTGTTCGCACTGAGAGGTTTTCTTGAAGAGGAGCTTGAATCAGAGTAGCTGCAAAGGGAGTATGATATAACTAAGACTGCCTTCTAACTCTAACTTCATGGAATCACTTAGTTGGAGATGGTCTTGAAAGGCAGCGATCACATCGCACTCCAGTACCTGATCCCTCAATTCAGTTACGACTACTATATGATGACTAATCGCAGTGCTCATTCGGATCGACTAGTCATGAAGCAAATCATTTATGGTTTAAGAGAACTGCATACAATCGGATTCGTACACCACCGACTAAGCTTCAATAACATAGTCCTCAACGACTACCCTATCAAGGCAAGACTAAGGAACTTTGAGAATGCAAGAGTACTCGCATCTAAAAAGTAGATTGAGTATGATGGGTCATTAATGTTTTATCCGACTACAGGAGTCTTCTTTGCTGGTGATCGACTAGTCGATATCTACGCCTTAGTCTCAATGATTGTATACCTGTTCATGACTAAAGACTACGACTCTGTCTGGACTACCTAGTCGTAACTAGTCGAAAATGCAGCAGCATACTCTAAGAAGACTACAGCTAACGCAGTCATCAAAGATCTTATCAAGCAATTCTATCTCTAACCTTAGACCAGATACTGGTACAGTTTAGCAGAGGTCGAGGAGAAGTTTGATAAGCTTAACTGGCAACCAGAACACAGAGTACTTTATGTTCCCCCCAAAGTCAAGAGACTTATTTGATTCAAACCTAAGATTCATTTAACCGCAGTTTTTTTAGTCTTTAAGTTAATCTTAGTCTCCGACTACCTAGTCGTTTATTATTAATATCGCACTAAGTTGAAATCCCTCCTTACACTCTAATTTTCAATGCACTCTCCTATGCTTTATACTCTTATCATTTACTCTTATTTTCAACTAATACTATCACTCCTGCGGTATGTTGGTGAGTGTTAATGAAGTGATGTTTGTTACAAGATTCAAAGAATCTTACACCTTGGGTAGTCTCAAAATCTACGACTAGTCAGTCGAAAAATTTATACTTGAGAAAACTAGGTAGTCGAAAAACCTACGACTAGTCTTGATAGTTTATCTAGTCGATTCTTGGATTCATACTTCTCTACTACTCAAAATCAACCTATACTTTCATTCCACTCTTTCAGAGGTAGTCTAGAGCAATGTACAGCTACCTCTATTAATAAAATCAAGATAGGATAGTTACTAATACAAATTGAGTCATTAGAACATCAAAATTATAGAGTGTTAAGCTAGTCGATTTCAAGCTTGTAAAAAGCTAAGTTTGTATAGTTAACTTAGTCTACGATTAGTCTTAGTCGAACCAAGATTTCGAGAGATTTTCTACCTAACCAGCTACTGCAGCTACTAATAATAATGAAAGTATGATTCTAAATTTTGCAGTGTAAGAATCCTCTGGTTACTTGAAAATCCAGCATAAATTGTTGATCGAAGAATCAGAACGACTAAGACGGATCTGGTGTTTTTGGAAAATTTGTTGTCCATTTATGATTCTGATCGACTAGATTTTTACTAACCTCAAAAATCTAAAACCACTCAAGTCGAGGTCTAAATCTCCAGGAATTTGAAGAGGACCACTGGATTTGATGTTGCTCTTGGTGGACACTCTTTAGCTTGAAAGTTGAGTGATGTTTGTTACAGTCTGAGTAAGGGGATTCAAGAGTTATTTTAGAATCTTTAAAAGACTAGAAAAGTGGTTCAACGACTAGAGGACTAAGATCAGAATAATTTTCGACTAGCTAGTCATTTATTAATATAGTCCGATTACTAAACTAGTCATGGAATCATTCGGGTAGTCGAATCGATTAGTAAGAAGCGAGGAGCTTATGGGTAGATTCAGATCGAAGTAAGACCTCTACAAGTACTAACCACTCACTGTAAGATTCAAGTGCTGTTCTTACTTTGTATAGTGAACATATTTCTGCCACCACTAGCTTCGACTAAGGTAGCCTTCCTGAAAACATTACTAAATAATACCAAGAAGGCTCTCAGGTAAAACCAGGTTAATAGAATGGTCGTGCCTCATTACCAAGAGCTCTCAGTCAAGAATCTCTACCAGGATGTTATGGGTGATGAAGTCGTATCGCAGCACCTTCCAGAACTTGACATGAACTCAGGTAAACTACCAGATAGAGACTTTTTCTTTGGTGTTCTGGGAACAGTCAAAGCAGACTACCTAAGGCAAATATCGACCATGCTAATACTGTGAGGTATAATAAGGGGTAAGACTAGAACAAGACTGATAAAATCGAGATCTCTGACGACTGGTTGGATGAGCCCATGAAGCATCCTTTCGTATCAAGTAAGATTTCTATGACTAACTTATGTAGACAAACCTGCCAAGCCTATCTATCTAATGAAGCAGAATGCAAGAGCAGTCAGAGAGAAGATAGATCATAAATAGTATGAGTTAGGTAAACGACTAAGCAATCGCATCATACCTCACGACTAAGACTAGAATCGTTTCTCGAACGTGACTAAGAGAAAGAGGATGCCAGACGGCAGCATGCTCATGATGGAACAATAACAGAGAACACCTAACAAGAGCATGATGATAACTGGAATGTGATTTAAATTAAACTAATCATAACTTAATACTCATAATCTGCGTCTCGCCATATTTGGCTTAATTTCTAATGTAGTCTTAGTCGACTGACTAGATCGACTTCTCTATAAGTAATTTTATGTCTAGTCGTAGTCCCTTCAGTAGTATACTAAGCATCTCTTTCTTGTAGCTCTGCTTGATAGTAAAGAAGGTGCTCTCGATTCCATTATACTCAGGGGAGTAAGGGAT
>ARYC01003820.1:0-62280 GCA_000711775.1 Oxytricha trifallax
AATATACTGCTCTGTCTTAATAGAGCGAGGATGAATAACATAAGTTTCTAAACCAGCATCCTTGCTAATACCTCCAAGAATTGCCATTGTTTATAAATTGACTTTCTAGTCATATACCTCTATATTACTATGCCTCTTATACCAAGACTTCTGATGAAAGTGTTGAAGGTAAACACAGCCTCGTCAGCATGAATAAACTTAATATTATTCTATTAGGCTCTCTGCATTTAATTATAAATATAATTTAAGTTGTTGTTGTAAAATGGCAGAGTGAAATCAATTACTCTCTTGATACGATTAACACCTTTTTAAGAGATTCCGTTTCGTTTATAAATGTTTGCAACAGATTATGCAGAGATCTTCAACTCAGGGAACTGGCGGTGAAACATAATAGCTCGTTAGTCGAGAGAGAAGTGAGCCCAATACTTCAAAGTTTTTTCATTAATAAGATAGTCAATATGCTTCTAAAGAAACTTTGACTTCCTCTTTGGCTAAGAATTCAGCTATTGTTGCTTTAATTACACAGTTTTCAAGCAGTAAGAGCGAACAGTTGATGGACTACGCTTTAAGAGCATTGCAATAGACTTATAGTTCAGTACTGGTTTGACTTATCCACTATACATATCACATCCATAACGCAGTTTAAACACTAAATCTATATACTCTTCATCATAAATAGACTCCAAAAGCTTGCTATTTTTGTCTCGCATTTAATTAATAACCCCAACCCCTAACAAATTCTCTACAAATCAAAGCACTTATAAACCTCATTAAGGGGTTTTGGGGTTTTGAGTAGTATTTTGTTATATAAATCGCTTTAATTTAAACTTCAGATTAATCAATTCATAAATTTAATCAAGAATTGCTATAGAGTTATTTTTAAAACTGCAAATTCATCTTTATAGCACATTCACATTTCCTCCATTCTATCGTATTACTAATTTATTAATGAATTCCATAAAAGGTGATTTTTTAGCAGTAGGTGGTGAAATTTTCCCCATAATTAAAAATGCAAATATTTAAAAAAGATATTATATCAGCCCTTAATGACAAATGAAAAGATCAAATTTTGCATTCTTAACTTTTTTAAAAAAATTTAGAAAATTGCCTTTACTATAGTTTTAATTATATAATTTGTTGCCTAAAATAATATACAAAGAATCAATGAAATGATAAGAATATTTTATTTTAAAATTTTATATTGAAAAAATATCATGTAGAATTTTTCAAAATTATACTTAAGATATTTATTTTCTATATAATGTTAATCATTTTTATAGAAATTGAATTTGGATGAAATTAATTTAATTAGCTTTAAATAATTTCATTTTATTTGTAATAGTTTAATTATGATAATAAATCAAATGAATTTAGTTAATTTGGAATATTCTTGTATTTGTATTTTAATAGTAAAGTTAGACTTTTTAATTAGAATAATAAATGAATAAAATGATTATCATTATTAAAATAATGCTTAAACTAGATTTTATTTCAAATTGCTATTATCTTTAAACTAGAAACAAATATTTTGCAAATAATTCTAGAAATATTAAACTTTAAAATACTTGTATAGTATATCTTAAAAGTTAATATAAATGCATTTAAGCAAAGAGAAATTAATTTTGCTCATAAACTATAAGTTTTTAGGAATTTAAGAATTTTAATTACATTTATTTTGTAAGAAGTTAAAATTTCAATCTTTAAGATTAGTAGAAAAGTTAAAATTTTTGATTTTATGATATTTTAATTATAATTATTATTTAAAATGCTGTTATTTTGATAAAATTTATGCATGCATAGTTAGGTGAATTTTCGAATACAAAGATCTAGACTAAAAATAAGAAAATAATTATAAAATAAGTAATTTTGTTAGAGTTTGGTAGAGTTTTTGGCTAAAAACTTAATGTTTAATTTTTTATAGAATTTATTTTGTTCTTATATCTCATGAATTAATCTAACCTCTAATTTTTATATGATAATTATCATATCATAATGAATATAACTATATTTAACTAAATTTATCTCAAAGGTCATTACTTAAAAATATATATTAATTTTTTCCATCGTAAATATTTAGAGAAATAATTTAGAATTCTTATCAAATTATAACAAATATAAAAATATTCATAATTTAATGATAACTATAATTAATACCTAAAATTGAAAGAATTATTTATACTTTTTATTATAATATATAATTAAATTTTAATAAATTCTTGCTGCGCTCTAATTTCCACTTATTTTAAACTCTACAGGGTTTTGGGGTTCAATGAAACTTACATATGAATTATTATATTTTTGCTACTCCCATCGTCTCGAAGCCCAGAAACAGCAACATGTTGTTATCTATCAACTGTATCTAACTAGATTTTAAGATTTATGACATTAAATAATTTACTCATTTAGGAACATAATTTCAGCACATATTGGTGAAAAAGTATTCCGATATTAATTTGGCATGACAACAATTAATGATGACGTGAATGAACCATAGCTTAAAATTGATAGCGCATTGTCTTTATCTTTTTTAAAAAGTAAATAATTAATTCCTACTCGTGAAATTAAACTAAAAGTATACTTATACAATTAAATATATCAGATAACAGAGAGAATTTAGTGAGATACAGTTGATATATAACAACGAATGGTAGCTTCTGGGCTTCGAGACGATGTGAGTAACAAAAATATAATAATTAATATGTAAGTTTCATTATTACAATTGTGAAATTTAAATAACTAGTTTAACAGGTCGAGTCCTTAAACTTGACTGATAATAAGTTTCTCAGTAAATTATTTTTCAAACATAATATAGCCATAATTCTCAAAATAAATAAATAATAAAGAAGAAGAAGCTGCCTTACATCATTCTTCCAACTGTGGGTACTTTGCTTTATAGAGGAAGCATACATGAAGCGATCTGATGTGCTAACTGATGCCTAGTTAAAACGCTCCTCAACATATTGATTGATTTGATATGCTTATCGACACTGTTGGATTACGGTAGACACATTTTGTCCCTTTTGGTGGCGATTGAGCAGGGTATTGGATCGATGAAGGGTGATCTCCATGGCCACATAGAGTGAATCTGCTTTCTCTAAGGATACTTGTAAAATTTCTAGGATTTTCATCTGGCCCATTAAGACCTTCTTGTCCATGTTATTATCTCTCCTCTGCAGAATAGTAAATTGACTTAGATTTATACCTCATTTCTCCATTTTAAATTATGATAAACGCAAGAATAAATTTGATTAAATTTTATAAACATTATAATAATTTTACTTTTCAAGTTTTATGAAATATTGTAGAAATACATTCGAATTTGGAAAATGTATTAAAATTATTAATTAATTAATTATAAATTACCTTGAGTTATTTTTTTGGAAAAATGTCTCCAAACCCTAACAAAATTATACTTTCTGGATAGAACATTATAAATTAGACGGTGGTTGTTATTGCTATAATGAATTTATTTCTTCAAAAAAGCGAAAAAAAGTCATTATACTGTTTCTTTGAGCTAGCTCAAAATTAAAATATCTCCTTTCCAGGTATGATTCAAGAATATTGACAATAGATTTGAATTTTGCATCACTTTCAATTTGGTAACTGCCATGATTTTAATATTTAATTAATTTAATTTAAATTTATTTTCCCTAATCGAATGTATTCCTACAATAGTAAGTACTTTTTAAACATAATTTTTAATATTATTTTCTTTTTAATAAGACTAATTTAGTTGAATGATAAATGCTAAAAAATGGTAGCAATTATATAAAGTAAATAAAAATTAGACTTTCCCGTGCATATGTGAGACACGTCTCGGATACAAAAGATCAAATATTTTAAATCTTTATTAATAAGAAAAAGAAAGATATTATTACTAACACAGATTTGATTTAGAATTTTGATCTCTAGCTATAACTAGAGTATTGCCAAAATAGTGGCAGGTAACTTTTTTCTGATCTCTTTTATTTAAAAAAATTGGGGTTTAGGTTTTTAGTTGTAGTAGTTATGGTTGTAGATGTATTTGTAGTAGTATTTGTTGAAAATATTATTATAGGTGAAGTAATTGCTATTATTGTTGTTGAACGAGTTGAAAAAATGATGTTTAAAATTCATATTTTTTGTGTTAACATACTCCATATTTAGAGTAATATAAATCAAATTATGTTTAAAAATTAATATTCAAATCTAATATTGTAATATTACCAAAACTATAATTACATTGCTTATATGGCTCTGCGCAAGCAGTCTTCTAATAAAAACAATGACTCGTCTCTATATTATCCGGGGTGAACTTGTGGGGTCTATTAAGAGGGTTATCTCTCAAACTCAAAAACGATTATTCAATGAGAGTACGAGTCAATATATAAACCCCAATACGTATGTACACATAGAATTTATAAGTTGATAAAAAGTTTTAAATATATCGATAAATAAGGAAATTTAAAAGTACAGATTTTAACTTAATTTGAGGGAGGCAATTCAGAGAAGGCAAAAAGAAGGGTTGACTTTATCGTAGCTTATACAAAATTTGATTATGATTTGATTTATATGATTGTATTAGTGTGGTTTTTAATTTTAAGTTCATAGCAACCATAAATCCAGTAGGTTGTCGGGGCCGTTCTTGAGATTTTTTAAGATTGGTATACTATCATACTGACCTGACCCCTATAATCCAGCGTGTTGGCTTAAACCAAAGGCCATTTTTCAGGGTCCAAACTGGCGACTCGATTTTTCGATTTTGGGTGCCATTAACTTCTATCTATTCCCGTCTTCACATTTCAACTGGCTATACTTCAGTTATGGACGGGGAAAGATTTGAATTTTGAAAGTTAACGCCGATTTCGACATTTTTTCAAAAAGCCAATTTTGGCTTTGGCCCATCTTGAAAAATCAAAAAAATTATCATAGCTCTTCAACCAACCACCCCCTTGCAACTCTAAACTACTTGATTAATGAGTTATAGTAAATAATCATTATTTGAATTGGTTTGGCTATGAGACATCAATAAATCCGGAAGATAAAAGCAAAAAAGTTTTTTTATATAGTTAAGGATCAATAATCCAGTCGAAATTTTAATAATCCAGCTGTTTAATACTAAAATCCAATCGAATTAATCATTAAAATTAAGCATAAATTAGATGAATCCAGTCACTGGATTTTAGAATAACTCTGAAATCGACCTTCACTAACTTTTAAATCCGAGTCCTGGTAAGCTTAAATTCTCAATATTATATTCTATTTAGAAGGTATAAATGATTTACAAGTGCCAAGAAAGGCACCCCAACAATAAAACTTCCCTTGGATTTTTGAAAATAATATTTCCAATTCAATTTTTGATGATCCTGGTAAAATCAAGGGTATTAAATCTGAGTATTAAAATGCTCAAGATAGTGCTAAAATCAATCGTGCTAAAGAATTTCTGCACTAAAACAACTATAATCTGAAATTGCTGCTCTAGCAGCCGGATTTTGCAGGTTATAATAAAACTTTTGATTTTAAGTAGTTTGTGAGAAAGTATGTAAATAACTATAAACCAAAGTAGGTGAAGCACAGCTCTAAAAGTAAATCTTTAATTTCAGAGCCTCTTGAAGTTACTGCAACCTACGAATAAGTCAAGGAGAGTGACTTCAATACGAACGTAAGCTTTGCAAGCGATAAAAAACAAAATAAAGAACCCTTACCTCAATTTTTTATTAACTATCGCTCTATCATTGGCCATGAAATTCTCATAAAACACTCAGAAAATTTCAAAAAATCTAAATACTATTAAAGGTCTTGCATTCTGCAAGAAATAGTTACTCGAAACACTTAATCACTTTTTTTATTCTTAAGCAATTTTCAGAACGCTAATGAAGAATAAATGCAATACAACTTGTTTTCATTGCTCGTGGATTTAATTCAAAGCAATAATAATATAGATTAAGATTCTAAACCATGTATCTTTTTAGCTGCTCTTGGTTATTATATGGGTGAAAGATTAACAGTCGAAGATGAATTAATTCAAGAATCAATCTTGTTATTAATACGCTCCCCTAATACAAGACAGGCTTGAGGTTTAGCAGACTATGTATTCTTTAATAGCGTAGCAGCATTCACAAAACAGCTAGCTTAGGTGCAGAAATTAGATTCTACTCACCCTTATATTTTACAATTAATGGGTGTTAAACTTGGTCAGTATTTGAAATTGATACTTAAGTTTAGAAGCTTATACCGTCTTCATTCTTTATTTTGAATGTGCCCTTTCATTACTCTACTCAGGCAAGACGGTGGCATGCACTTAATCAGAGATATTCCTGTTGAATATACAGAATACTTCGTTAAAATTTGTGGACTTAGTTGTTCTCCAACAGTTGACATACTCAAAGAATATATTTAAATTATCAGGGCTACTTTCTTACAGAAGTAAGAAGTTATTGATTCAAACACTAAAGTATACTTTATGAAAGGCCTTGCATAAAGGTTGTAGAGAAGGGACGTGCAGTGGGTTGGTAAGATTTCTCAAATTTAGAAGCTTTAGCAGTAAATTATAGAAGCTTAAATTGAAAAAAATGTAAATCTCAACAACAATATTATTGAGAATTGTCTTAATGGAGATAATTCAGAAATTCAAAGAATCTTAAACTTACCACGAAATATGGAAGCATTCTCTGATAAAACAATCGTAGACTTACTTTAACTCTTTGAGAATGCAAGTATCTTTCATTAATTAGCTACAGACTTCAATTAAAAGCCTCAAAATGAAAGATTAAGTGTGAGTGCTGACTTAGAAAAGTTGCAGCAAAATCTTGCTTGGCTTTAAATTATACAGTTCTCAAATTTTGTGCATTAATTATATTTGTGAAAATCTACAAGCAAACCATTTAATACATTTTGGTATTGGTAATGGCAATACCTTAATTTGTATTGCGTTAACCATTCTTATAGCTCTTAAAACCAAGCTATCCGTAATCATAGTTGGCAAGAATGAACACTTAGTGCAGAGAGATTTCAATAAATTTCAAAAAGTTATTAGTGCAATGAAACTTGATTCAAACTTTAATTTCTTCGCAAAAAGTGCAGGTTTTTATTTTTTCACTCAACCCCAACTCAAGAAATAAATGAAGGTAGCTAAATTCATGAGTGTGTGGTAAGTGAGTATCGTTCTTGTTGATGAATACGAATGGATTTTATTCGATGGCTCCAGTGAAAACATTATTAATTAGCTAAATTTTTACAAGCAAGCAAAAAGTATTATTGGATTTTCAGGAAGCCATCTTTCTCAAAGTGAAGAAAATTGTCTTAATTTAGCTTTTCATAGCTCACCTGTGGTGTTCCCTACACTCAATAAACTGTAAGGAGATAAGAAAACTTAGTTGCCTGACTTGTTGATAAGTTCAAATTAAGGAGAATACTTACAAAAAATAAAAGAAATAATAAAGGATTAAGTAGCTATTTCACCAGTTTTAATTGTTGCTTCAACAAATTATAGCGCTATTGAAAAAGGTTTTTAGAATTCAAACTTTGATTTCAAAAGTTTTTCAGCCACTCCTAAGCAGCTGCAATTGAATCTGCGATTGAAGGCAGATATTTATTGAAGAATGCAAGCAAAAACTATGGCGTTTATTTGGTTAACGAATCATAGGGAAGAGGAACAGACATTCAAACAAATGATGAAATCGATTAAAATGGAGGTTCATATTTAGTTATTGCTGATGTTTTTTCAAAACGATCTGAAGAATAAATTATTGGTAGAATTGGCAGACTTAACACTAAAGGCAGGTGGTAACGAGTATTATATAGATTACGCTCTCCTAAAGATATTGGCTTCGGGCCTTACGACCCTCTATCTCCTTTTCTCTATCGTCCACTCTCCGTCTTAACTGAAAGGGAGACGCTTAATAATATAAGGAACCACGAGGAATCGAACTAACTTTCATTGAAGTCGCAAACCGAGCCATAATTAAGTATAATCAATTTTGTAAAATCAATTAGAAGAAATGGAAAATTTTCTTTAATAAAATAAGGTGCCTTAAGAATTAATTTTTGCAGAACTTTCAAACGATTAGGAGCAAGATAAAATTGTAAAAGAAATCGTTTAACATATTGTTACTCTAACTGAGAAAGCTTACAGTGAAGCAACCAACCCAGCTGAAGAAGTGAAGCAAGAAAGTCTTGAATAAGAAAAAGAGTCTTAATAAAATGAAGAATAAGTTGAATAAAGTAAGTTGGGTTTTTATTAACCTTCTCTCATAGAGCTTATTGAAGAAAAGATGAGTTAAAATCCAGTGCTGCAAGATAAACCATTCAACCAGGTATAGTAGTTGGTGCAGAATAACTTAAAACGGTAGTACCATGAAATTACTAAGGCTCAAAACAGAGAGAAATAAAAAAGTAGGGGTAGTAAGAAAAGTCATAATAAGAGAGAAATGAAAAATTAACAAAAGCTTGAATTTATCAAAGAATAAAATAAGACTTGAGAACTTAATACTCGTCGCAGTGCTAGAGATAAATCATTCACTTGCACTTATACAAAGCTACCAGAGAGTGAAGAGACAATGCAAAGTTGGTTAAAGGCAACTTCTAGTGAGAGAAGGCACTTTAAAAGCGACATAAACCATAGAAATTCAGAGAGAAAACCAAGATAAAGAATATGAGATTTATCTTAATTTTTTAAAGAAATTCATCATATTCAAGTCTTTGCTATTAATAGCATATAGAGAATCGTGGAGGAATAGAAGCAGCAGCACTCATTGTCTCACGTTTGGAGACTGATTTTGCATATTCTGCAGGTTACCATCTTGCATAAACTGCTCTTTCATCTTGCGTAAGTCAAGCAACTCACTTTCCATATTATCATGTTATTGCTTCCAACTTTTTAGTTTACTGCAAGAATTCTTGCTTATCTTATTTCAAAGCATCTTCATAATCCTTTACCTCCTTTAACTATTCACGGGTTCTTTTTCTTTTAGATGAATCCTTAACGAGATTCACAGCCTTACCTCTCTCAGCTACACAAGTAATTAAGAGAGAGTAAACTTACTGCTAAAGTTAAGGCATCTGCTGAGAGCGTCCACGAACTCGGGTTTCATTTCTATAACGAGATCTCTGTTTTACTCTAGCTTTTCTTTTCGTAAGAACATTGCATCATGAATCATCTAGGAGACACCGTCGGTGTCTAGGGTGAAGAGCAAGTCACAGATCCATTATCTGTCTATGTGGACACAATCTCGTTCATCTGGCAAATATTACAGCAGTCTTGCAGATCCTCTTGCATAATCGAGAAAGTCTTAAACTGTAAGTCCATCGATTTGAGGCACTGCTGACACTTTGACTGCGTCTCTTCTTACATACTATAATAACAGTTACAGGGATAAGTTAATCGTTACTTCTTTCTCCGCTCTTATGATTTACTTTAGGAAATAAATGTTGGTGGAATCTGCTTTGGGTAAGAAAGCGTGGCAGTCTTGGGCAAGAAAGTTGTATAGCTCTTTCTTACTTTTGCACTTCTGGGCGAGTTCTGAAACAATGATACCAGTAAGTTATTATTGGTTCATTAAACTTTAAAAGTTAGGTGCCTTACACCATTTTATATAGCTAAATTTTGATTCAGGAAGACACTGCTGTTACTAAAATTAGAGAGTGCTTTTCATAATAATGAAATCACACCAGCATGATCCAATTTCCGCTAGCGGAATTCCTACCACCACCAGCAGAATTCATTATTATTAAATTTAAGAATCCATTCATGGAATCATTTCTAAAAAACGACAGTCAAGACTGTCAGATTTCTTCAAGTTAGAAGATAAAGATTATGATGGTAATAGTTCAAGTGAAGAGCAGAGCTTTTCCAGTGGATCTGAAGATTCTTGCAATAATGCAGATTATATAACAACTAACATGCTTTACTAGAGAAACATAACTCTTGCAGATGTGACAATAGAAGAAGTAAGTGAAAAGGATATGATTTCATTATTCAATGAAATTCGAGATGAAATTTCAGAGTTTGAAATCGATGGATTTATCATAGATCCTAAAGAAAAATATAGAGAAAGTACTAAAAAAGGAGCTAAAGAATCATTGCTTAATGATAATTAAATTAAGACTCTTGTTTAACTAGTGTTAAAGCTTTATACTGAGTATAAGTAATCAGATTTAGAACCTTAGAGTATGATGGATTGTGATTAAGATTTTGATTTATAAGCTCTTGAAGCCAAAGTTATAGAGAATCATAAAATAAAAGATTAAATTCCGATTTATGGATAGCATACTTAGTTGAATGCAATAGTGCCTCGTAGAGTACAAAAATAGTTAAGAAAGGCGAAATAATTATAAGAGAAGGAACTTAAACTTGCAGATGAATCTCTTAGATTAAGACATACAGAAAAGTTAACATATTTCTAGATAATGGATAGACTTGGTATATCATACTATAAATTAAGAAGGTACTTAAAAAGTCCAGTAAAGAAAGCTTAATTCTGGAATCTAAAAATAAATTAATAGAGGCAAGTATAAGAAATTGCATAGCAGAGCACGCACTCATATCGTTAATATGTTAATGTATAACACTTAACCAGTACAACTTTCTGATATACAGCAAAGTTTACAGAAGAATATATAGTTAAGGTGCAGCAAGTAAATGATTAGAAGATTCTTAAAAAATGAATTAATAATGACTTATAAATAAATCAAGTAGATTTCAACTTTGCATAATAGCAACAGTAGTAAGTTATAAAGATAGTATGCATCCCAGTAATTCGTGGAACACTTAAGTAAGGGTTGAAGAATTATCAATATTGATGAATCAACTCTTAATTAAACTGATTCAAGACACAGAGGTTGGACTGCACCTTATGTAAAAAATAGAGTTACAAATTCATAGAGACTAAAATAAATGAATTTAATTATTGGAATTTTAAGTACAGGAGAGCTGTACTATACAGTTAATCATGGAAGAACTAACTAGCACTCATTTTCGTACTTCCTGTGTAAACTAGTTAATTTATTGGATTCAGTTGACACTAGTTGGAGAGAAAATACTTTAATTCTACTTGATAATGCACCTTACCACAGATCATAAAATATTATGAATAAGTATCTTGATTTGGCTTTGCCAATAATCTTTTTAGGGCCTTATCACTATAGAATTGCACATGTTGAATTAATGTATTCGTGGATTAAGAATAGAGATTTAAATCCATTAAATACTAGAGCTTAATCAAAGTAAAACTTTTTATAAAACTGACATTTATTATAGAGGTTATTGGGCAGCTTTTATGAAAGAATTAGGAATGAATATAAGCAGAATTAATTAAAATTTAGTTAGACGCTACTTTTATCATGTACTAACAGCAGCCCTGGATTCTATATCCCTTAAAGATTTGTGACTGAATTTTAAGAATTTACTAAGATTACTGCAATAGCAATATGTTAAATAGTATTCTAAAAGTAATACTTAGTTTATAAAATTTTACATAATTATTGAGGTAAAATTTAGGAGTAATTCTAATAATAATAAATTAATTTCCTTACAATTAAATTTCTCTTTAACTAATTCTAATTTAATTTAATTAAAGTTACTCTTTCAATTAATTGAATTAAGTAAATTTATCTTCACATATTGCTCATTTCGATTAATGAAATAGAGAAGTATGAAAGCAAAACTATAAAACTAATTTAATTTTTACTTTTATATAGATTAGTTCAATAAAATGAAAAATTATAAATACAGTAATAGATTATTGGATTTAGACATAAAATTTATACTATAATGATTTGACTAAATTATCAGTTCTTTATAAATTTGAATTATATTAAACTTAAATTATTAATTTAATAAATAAATCTAAAGTATATAAATGGTTGAAGGTAAAAAAATGAATAAATTATAAAAAAAATGAATAAGTATAAATAATTATTTAAAAGCAAATATAATTTGCAATTTATTATAGATTTTCATTATTAAGTTATTTTATCATTATTCTTTATCAATTTTCACAAGAAAAAATGAATATTCCATTTTGAATATTCAAACAACAAAAGATTCCTACAATAATTATTAAGAAAAAAGAAAATTATAATTAAAAATAAAAATAAATAATGAATTTTCGAGAGGAAAATTATAAGAGATAGAATTCTCTAAACTGCCCTAAAACCCTGTTAGTTTTCAAGGTAATCAACAGGCTGCTCGCTTTGTGTAGCAAGTTGATAATTTTAAAAACTAATTAACTAAATTAAAAGAGAGAAAATGGAAATGTATTTCCAAATTAACCTTGCCCCTTCCAAAACGTTTTTAAATTAGATTTAAATTTAAATTAAATTTTTGCTTTATGCAAACAAATCCCCTATAATTATCGAAACTTGACTTGATTTTTAGTAATCAAATATGTAGTGCAAAATGCACAATAAATAAAATTAAAAAGCTAATAAAGCTAAATTAAATAATGTTTTTTCCTATGTAAATAAATTATGAGCTTAATGGATTCATGCTTAAATCCTCGTATTGTCGCCATGATGAGCTGGGTATACTAAGCTGGATAATTATTTAATTTAATGATCTTAGCAAAACTCGGCCAAGTTTGCTTTTTTATTTATAAGATCAATTAAATAATTATCTAGACAGTTGCACTAGAGATCTGGCACTTTACACTAATTTATATTCATTTTTAATGAATTTAATTAAATTAAACCCTAATAAAAAAATATTATTAATTTATGTCTCTTGTATCTATCCTAGTTAATTAATTTAACTATATCTATCTAAGCCAAATTTGCACTTTCTAAAAACAAATCTCTATAATTAAAATTTATAATTTTGGCTAAGATTCAAATGCAAATCCATTTTCCTTGCAAATTAATTGCATTTCAGCTTTAAAATAAAGGTAAGTTGTTATAAATTTGAATTTAAATAAATAAAATAAATACTTTTAAAGAATAACTATATATAAATACAATAGTAAATAAATACATAATTATTTTCCTATTTTAATTACTTATATACTAAATTAATAATTAAATCAAAAATATGGTTATAAAAATAATGCAAAGTTTAAACTTTAATACAGAGCTATTAAGAATAATCATAATGAAGAAATAAATTGATAATAAATTTGAATTTAAATTTAAATATAATTAAGGGAAGAAAAAATGCAAAATTAAATAGTTTAAATAATTAAGAACTAAAAGTTTGAAAGTATAAATATATAAAAATAAGATTAAGAATAATGATGGAAAGTAAAAATATTTTAAGTAACATTTTTATTTTTAAAGATTAAATTAATTATTATACATTATTTTTTACTGAGTAAATTAATCCTAAAATTTTATCATTAATAAATGGAATATTTAAATTGTGGTGAGTGAAAAAGTGGATAAATAAGTAAAAAAATTATAATAATTTGGGGGACAAATTTTGCTATAAAGAGAAATATGAGTGATAAAGTGTATTATGAGTGAAAAAAATGAAATATCACTAAGAGTTGAGAGTCCCCCAAGAGTTATAACTAAATACTAGAAAGAGTCTGGGACTCTAGAGATAAAAATGAAATTGCTAAATTTCAAGCCCCTCAAGAGTTTTAAATGAGAAATGAAAATAATAAATTTTCATAATGAAAAAATAAAAATTAAAAAGTTTTAAATGATAATACTTTTGGAAAATTACTTGCCCCAAAACCACCAAATGTTTTTTAATTTGGGAAAATGATTGAGATCTCTTTCAAATTTTAGAATCATATCTTAGTCATGATCTTAAAATTAAAAATTAATCTGATTTTCTTATGAAAAATCAAAAAAAACAACATTTTTTATACTTAAAGGAAAGATTATTATCAATTTCGATTGATTTTTTATATTTTAATTATTAATTTATCATTATTATTATTGCTGCTGTAATTACTGCTGTTACTATTATTATTGCTGTTAATATTATTTCTATATATTTCCATAAATCTATATCTTATACTTATTTTTTATTTACTTTAGAATCTATTTAAAATAACTTGACTTATAAAAATAACTAAGACTTAGGGGAAAAATTAAAAGAACTTAATTTTTAATTAAATTAAATTAACTTTTATTATTAAATTGCTTTTATTAGAAAATGTCTGCCTTAAATTATAGAATAATATTCTCTCTATAAAATAGCATAAAGCTAACTAAATTTAGAAATAATAAAGAGTGAATTAGGGTACTTGTATCACATAAGTGAATTAAATATAAAAATGTAAGTATTTTAAGCTAAAATCACACTGGAATTGTGTGAATAATATAAAATGTATTTAAATTATTAGATAGTAAATAAAGTGTCTCCACTGTAAATTTGATGTAACAAACATCATTGTTTGCGAATAACGCAATTTTGAGTGGAAAAATTATGAAAAATGTAGAATTACAGAAAATAAAATGCATGGATCGATAGAGCTCGAGCTGCTCTACAAAGTGCACAAAAAGCGCACTAAAGTTAGTGGCGTGTGCGTGAGTTGCGTTGAAAAAAAGGAAAGTGCGATAGGCCTCGCAAATTAATCACTTTTTGATTTCCATTATAAGTTTAATTATTAAAGTAGTAATTATTAATTAATAAAAATCAAACTTAATTCAAATGTGGAGGTAAAACCGCATCTCTCCCTAAATAGTGTGAACGGTAAAACTTTTCAACTTATCGGTCAATAGGGTACAAACCCCATATATTCTTGATCAGCATCTCAAACTCTATAAGACTGGTAAGTATGGCATCGAAATAAAATTATGAATTTTTTCCCAACTTCACCGTACTTGCAATCTCTGAATCGCCTCCCTCAAATTAAGTTAAAATCTGTACTTTTAAATTTCCTTATTTATCGATATATTTAAAACTTTTTATCAACTTATAAATTCTATGTGTACATACGTATTGGGGTTTATGTAAAGAATAACCTTAGTGACTTAAAGGTTTCGGATAATCATCTATAATGAGAGGCATGTGTCTTGCTATTATGGAACTCATAGAGTGTGTATAAGTTGGATGACTGAGGAAAGTTATTTTATCTTAAAGTCTTCTCGATCTTTAAAGAAATGGAGAATATACTATGAGTAGATTAATTGAACATGTCAACTGCTGTAATAGTAATGAGGGAGCTCTTTGATCCACAGAAATCTTTCTGGTGCTATATCAAATATGCTGGGTTTGAGATATCAAGGAATTCCAATATCTCAAACGCAACATCTTATTGTCACTTTTTCCATTATTGTTTATGAATATTAGGAAAAATAGTCTTATATATTATGTGCAGACAAAACCATGGAGCAGCAACCAATGCAGTGACCGACAAAGTAGAGAGTGCAAGGGACATGGCCCCCAGGAAGAGACCACCCCTACTCGCACACGCAGACAAAGGGTGGTCGAAGAGCCAAGTACTACTACTCCAGGTGTTGGAACTAGTGTTGACACCAGAGATCTCAGAAAACTCAGAACTCAATGCGAAAAGACAAAGAGAATTCTCTCAAAAAACACTTGCTCAGGATGAACTTTTCAACAACTACTACTCCATTGTGGATGACAAAGAGCTATTCGCAATTTCTAATTGTACTTAATCTGTGAGCCATAACAACACCGATTCACTGATAGCGTCGGTAAAAATTATCAGTGAGCCCGGTAATTCTGTAGACATACCTAATGGAAATTCAAACTAACTAATGCATGTTTTTTTCCTTATTAAATATGCACATAATATATAAGACTGATTAATATATAGTAGAGATCTGTATTAAATTTGCATCTCTATTTTATTAATTCCCGCCTTTTAGCATTTTACTACTACTACTACTATTAGGAAAAATCTTTCTATTTTAAATTTATTTAAATTTACAATCATCACATATCTATAAAATTATTTTTGTAGTGTTCCTACCTGGTAGTCCACAGATGTCATTAGAAATATGTCTTGCAAGACGACACAGAGATAGGACTTGAGAGACGTTGAGATAAATCAGGATGAAGATGACGTCGATGATGATAAACATAAAACACTTTTGTGTATATTTCCATTCTTTATTAGTATATTAGGTATCCTGATTAATGTTAATTATATTTCTATAATCATCTATTATTTCATATTATATACATAAATCTTAAAGCACATGGAAGAATTTTTAGAAAGTCGTGCATGATTATGAGGGAGGAGAGTAGCAAATAGATTGATCTGTTATACTTTCTCGGGAGAATAACTATAAAATTGTATTAAACTTTTGAAATAAAACTGTCGAACATTAGTAACTAATGGTCAAAGTGTGAATTAAAAAGCTAATTTTTAAGTGAATTATACCTACTTCTATTATGGGACTATTGAACAATAATTATGCCCTCAACAAGAATTCAATTCCTCTTCTGTCTTTTATAAACAATGTTAATAATTTATTCATTAATATTGCATGAATCAATTTAGTAACCAAAAAGCGAACAATTATAATAAAAAATATAACATTAAAATTTATTTTTTAACATTGGGTGGTTAAATTCAAGATTGAAAATGTTGGTTGCTATTATAAATATAACTTTTTAGCCTATTTATAATGTTTGTCATCCAAAAATTAAAAATAACAAATGACCTTTGAATTATCATTTAAGTATCATTTTCATAAGAAATTGTATAAAACCATTTATATTTTTTCAACTTTTTGAAATATAAGGTAAATATTCTCATAAAACTATATTTTGATAAAATAAACATGTAAATAATCGAATTACAAAACTTTATTTTTTAAATGATTTTCTTAAAAGAGAAAAAATTATTTTTGCATGAATTTATTTTATTATTCATTTCTACTTTCTTCTTTAGCATGTTTATATTAATTTTAGGTTTTAAATAAATAATATTAATAAAGCAGGGAGATAGTGAATTATAAACTTAAAAACAATCAATTGTATAAGTAACTGCTGCTAATAAAAATTATTCCAGATTAATTTATATCTCTGTTTATTTAACTGCCTCATATTTAAAGTAATGTTCTTTGGGATAAAAATATTATTATTATTATTATGTTATTGACCCGAAGTTTACTAGCTATAAATCTATTTATTTTTCTTAGTATTTTTTATAAAAAAAATATTTCATATCCAAGCCAGTGATTCAGGTTCTTGTCCAAGCTGAAGTCTACAAAATTCTGAATAAACTGTGATATCTTCAATTTATCTTCATGATAACTTTAGGATGACTTTCATAAAAATCTGGGAAAAAATTGATAGCCAATAGAAATTTTAGCGAAGATCACAAATAATAATTTGTCAATTTAAAAAAAAACAAGAATTTAAAAAAATTATTTAGGTTTCATTGTCGCCAAGATTTACTTAGTTTGTTAGAGTAAACATTGAAAGTTAAAAATTAACAGGATAGTGAATAAGATATATATTCGCAAGATATAAAATCAAAAATGCAATAAAAAAATTATGTAATGATAAAAATTTTTTGATATTTTAAAATACTTACAAATTATACTTACTCAACAACGCTATTTAGAAATAATTATTGATTACCTAAAGGGATCCGAAAGTGAGAACATGTGAAAATTACAATTTATATTCAAAGAGTCAATAGAATTAAATTGTTAACAATAAGAGAAGTAGAATTTGATTTGACAATTCTTATATATTTAAGATGCTGTAGATGGGCTTTTCCCAAGTATTTATAAGGGAAAACATTTAGAAAATAACTGAATACTTTATAAATATAGAATGTTGATAAATTAAATTTTAATTAAATAAGTCTTAAGAAATATGCGAAAAGTGAATATACAAGCATATGATCGCAAATCAAAATGCAAATATTTTAGAAACATATTGCTAAAATATAGCAAGATACTGTGAGTCAAAAAGGAGCACATAAGCGCTAATTGTGTGTTCAAAAATAAATATTCAGCAAAAATAAAAGGACATTTGTATTAATTCTGGTACTTAAATTGCATACCTCTCTCTGTCATAATCCTATGTTTTTAATAGACTATCAATTAGTCATAATATCTTTTTAATAATTTTTAATTTTTACTCAATTTATTAAATAAAAAAAGTAGATCACAACATTATTCTCTATAGAGAAATTCAATTAGGTTTACGAAATAAAAGTTTTAATTTTCTTAAACTAAATTATTAAAAATATTATAATTAAATAAAAGTCTATTAAAAACAAGGGATTATGACAGAGAGAGTTTTGCTATTTAAGAACCTGAATTAATACAAACGCCCTTTGATTTTGGCTGAATATTTATTTATGAACACACAATTATCGCTAATGTGCTCATTTTTGACTCACAGTATCTTGCTATATTTCAGTAATAAGTTTCTAAAATACTTGCATTTTACTTTGCGATCATATGTTTGTATATTCAGTTTTCGCATATTTTTGAAGACTTATTTAAAACTAAATCTATCAACATTCTATATTAATGAAAAATTCATTTATTCTCTAACTATTTTCCCTTATTAATTCAAAAATTAAACCAGAAGTATTAGTAATTTCAGAACAAGTGCACTTGGACAATTATAAATTCAATCATATTATTTAAGATTATGCAACAACTGTTGAAGTTAAGACCTAAACAAGGAAGCTTCTCTTTGCCAAAATGAAAGAGTTATGAGGACATGAAGGAGTTGATCACTGAGAAAAGTAAATATCACAAGACCCTATTCTCATAGAGAGCAAATGTATAAACAGAGAAAAGAGAAAACGAAAATATCACAAATAAAAGACATCGAAATTATTAAAATTTAGAGGAGGATAAGGGAAATTTTATTGCAAAAAATCAATGAAACTTAGGATTAAAAAAAATCAATGAAAATGATGATGACAAAAGACAAAGACAAGACATTAAGTAATAAAATTTAAATCTTTTCACATTAAATCTATTGACAATAATCATATTTTTGGAAGAATAATATAAAAGATTGTAAGAAATTGGGAGATAAATTAAAATGATGAAAATTATACATTTTAATAAATCATGATCTATAATGATAAAATTTAATATAATATCACAATTAATAATTTAACAACCTATCTCGCACCTTCTCTATTCTATGGACATGGTAAAATAATTTTCAAAGAATTTTTATATACTTTTACTTCGGTTTGGGACGTTGACTCCTTCAAATCGATCGGAATTATATTATAAGCCTGAGGATATAAGCAAGATTGTTGGGCTTACAAAGCATTATGTTGCATTGATCTGCCAATAATTTCTAGAAAATATAATGGTTTAAAGTAAAAAAGCTCGTTGCACTAGATCTAGCCTTAAAAGAGAGCATATTGAATATTTGCTAGATAAAAAAACTCTTGAGCTATGGCGTGGGTACTTATTGTAAACTCGTGCTTTAATGTTTCATAGAAAGTTCTTGACCATACCATATCACCTTCTTAGTTATACTACTTAAACAAGAAAAACAAAATAAAATGTAAATTGATGAAATCAAGATATAAGTTGACGCCATCGAGAATTTAATTCATTGATGAGCAACGATTCTAAATCTTTTCGTCTCTTTGTGGTAAGATCAACGATGGAGTAAAAATTTTATATATGGATAAAATTGTCTTCAAGCCCTATAAAGTTGAGGCTAAGACATGGGCAAAGCCTGGGATAAATTTTGAGAACTATAAATAAAGGCTGAAGTTACAGACGTAAGTCGGCATTGTTTGTATCAGTCTAGAGGAAGGGTTAGAAGGCTTCTATATCAAGACGAAATCAATAAAAATTGAGGACATAGTTACAATGATCAAGCATTTAGAAGTAAGAAATCATAACAAAATTATATCGATATTTTGGGACAACTTAGAGTCTCGCCATACCAAGAAGGTTTTAGGCAAGATCGAGAATTATGGGTGAGAGGCTATGTTCAACGCGGCGCCATACTCTTCGCATTATCATTGTCTTGAAGAAGTTTTTTTTCCAAATTAAACACCATTATAAGCAAGAGCTGGTTTGATTAAATTTTGGTTTAAGCCAAAATTAACACATAAAATTAATCTGAGAGTCAATAGAAAGTGTTTCCACCATGATAATTGTGAGAATTATTAAGCGATATAATAATGAAAGACTTAAAAGCTTGATTTATTGAACATAATATAATTGAATAATTAGTTCTAACACTGCAATTCATTCCATGTCCACATCACCATAGGCTCTCTTTGCAGTCTTTGCCTACATCTTGTCTAAGTCCTCTTTCATCATTTTTTTAGGTTCTTTAAGGTTGGTTTCTTGCTTAAAGTCAGCAAAGCTCTGGGTCAGTTCATGGTACTATCTTTTCTATCTCTGCTTTCTAGGCTAAATATTCTGCTTCATATATTGTAAAGCTTTTCCTTTTTATTCTATAATAATGGTAGGAATACATTTGAATTGGGGAAATAAATTAAAATTAAATATATAATAAATCAAAATCGTGGCAGTTAAAGTTAGCGAATTTGAACGATCTTGGGCTAGTTTGATAGAGAATTCAAAATTAGCTGGACTTTATTATTGGCTGTACTATTTTATTGCATCCCTGGAGCGAGATAACTCGAGTTTAATTAAACTCATATAAATTCATTAAATTATACCCTCACATTAAACTCGAGTTATGTCGCTCCAGGGATGCGATAAAATAGTACCGCCAATAATAAAGTCCAGCTAATTTTGAATTCTCTATCAAACGAGCCCAAGATCGTTTAAATTGGCCAACTTTAACTGCCAAGATTTTAATGTATTAATAATTCAAATATAATTAATTTCCCAATTTCGAATGTATTCCTACAATAATGGCTATTCAACATAATTGGGGTACTTGAGAAGAATGGCTCCTTCTGAATTTTCTTGAATATATCCTCTCTTATCTATATTTAATTCTTTTTCTCTTCATCTGCATTAGAAATATTTTTCACTCTATTGGCATGTTTAACCAAGTTGCTTAGAAATTGGGGATATAGGGTGCCTAGGACTCCATAGAAGTACCTTCTATCTGGGAGTATCTTATAGTCATTATAATAATTCATGAAACTCATGAATCTTTCATCATTCTCCATCTTATGGAATATTTTTCCAACAAAAGGTGCCTCGTATTTTGGAACGTTGAAGGCCATAACATCAGCTGCTTTTAGCAAATCTTTGTCTCCTTTAAAAAGGTCAATTAGAAATAACATGGTTGAATGGTCATATGCAGGCATAAATACCCTCTAAAACTAATATATATAAAACGCTTACTATTAAATTTCAAGAAAAGAATTATGTCACTTTTAGAGCTAAATTTGTTTTAAAGCTCTCTGATATCAAAGTCCCTAACTTAACTATCAAGGCTCATAATTCTAAAAAGTTTTTGTTAATAACTAATAAGTTACCTTTTTTATAAGTTGAATATAGTCATTGTCTTCCTGAACCTAGTCTATAGGGCCAGTCTGATTCTATTGTTTGAGAGCTAGCCAAATAATTACCAGTAAATAGTAATAGAATTTATACTAATTAAGGCTCTTATAACACTAAATGTATTGTCATCTAAGTTTTGATAATCAACGTTTAATATAATAAAAGCAAGCAGATTATCTATAGAAGTTGCTAAAACGCCATTATAAGACACGTTTAGCCGGAGCCAGGAGTCAGGCAAGAGAATTTCGGAGCTTGAAGTCAGGCAAGTTCTTAACTTTTTCTATCTAGCTTTATTACATAGAGATGGACTGTGTAAGTTTTAAGGAATATCATTATGAATGAGTTAATGAATCAAACTGCTATTAATACCATTTATTTTACAAAGATTATAGTTAAAAGAATATAGAGTAAATTAGGGTATAAATTACTATGTATAAATAAATTATCAGATTATATATGCTTTAATAATTCTTTATCAAACATTAGTATTATAATCGAATTATATAATAAGCTTTCATGTCATTAAAGCTTAAATTCAAGGTATTTTAGTTATTAATTATAAATTATCATTATTTATTATATTTATAATGTCAATCGATGGCACCTCAGATGGAGCTAAGATAAATTATAAATTATTCTCTCTCTCTTTCATCATGATTTGATACAATCAACATGCCAATTAACTTATAATAAATTACTGAGAAAACTTCAGCTAATGCACTGAATGGTTTACATTTTGAGGTGACTTAAGATCGTAACATATCAAGTAGGAGTTTGATTATAAAATTTATGAAAACTGTAGGCAATTAAAATATGATTCGTAATGAGAAGCCACAAGAGCCTGACTTCTGGCTCTGATATCCTCTTGCCTGACTCCTGGCTCCGGCTCAATAATCAACCCCATGGTAAGTATCGCAGCTATATCAAAGATAACAGTTTATAATTATAAGTTTTTCAATCTTAAAAATAAATTTTAGCAAATGATTTCAATCATTGACCATACAAACTTAGAGAGTTGCCCATACTGCGAGTCCACATATGAAAACAAACATGCCCTCAATCAACATATAAGCGCATTTCATAGAGATTATCATAAATTAGAAAAAGCAGAAATTATAGATAGATGGCAAGACTTTTCCCTACTGTGACCAAGTTTTTAAAAAAACAAGTAACTGAAAAAGACACATCGTGCTTGAGGAAGAATTAAAATAAAAAAGTTTTAATAAAAAGAAAAGCTTAAGAGACTGTAAAGGGCATATATGACGGCTCTGCTATTGTATAAATTAGAATTCCAAAAAATCAAAAATTAATGACAATAAATAAAAGAATTAAAAAGATGACTTATGAACTCCTTTCTGAGTCAAATATATATACTCAGGGGATGTGAGAGACCTCAAAATCTGGGAATAAATCAGAGATGAAATGCTGTAATGAAAGGGCCAACTTTATGATGTGAAAATGATGGACGCACCATGGAGACTATAGTAAAAACTTCCCTACCCAACTTTATCAGATAAAGTATTTTTAGAGATGCCTATAGAACTAGTTTAAGAGCGCGGTGTCTTAGTTATATGGATAGTAAATTAAAAGAGAAAATTAGCAGAGAAATTCTTAGAAATCCATGGCTATAAGGAAGTTGAAAAGATGAGAGTGGTAAAAATAACTAAAAACGGGAAACTGCATCATGGATAGGGAAGATACACAGCTCATTTACATAAAGAATTCATAATTGCAATTAAAGGAGATGTTTCAGGTATGCACAAATATATGCAAGATGACAGCATTATGATGGCACACATCTTAGAAGCCTGATTTAATCTATGATTATATTCGGTAAATGGTTCCAGATAAATCAAATCTTGAGATTTTCACTAGATCACACAATAAAATACCTGGATGGGACATGTTTGGCAACTAGGCAGAGAGTATCGATGATATTTATTTTATAAAGTGAATAGAAGAGTTGTAATTAATTTGCATAAATTTATTAAATAGTTTAAACTTATTAAATATAATGAATAACTTATTACTTATCATTAATGCATTAGTCTTTTAAATATTCAAGCTAAGTTTCAACATAAATTTAATCTAGCAGTTGTAATTTTATGAAAACCTAAAATCTCTCAAACAAGCAGCTTATTTTAATAATATAGTAACTTTGTGCAATAACCATAGAGATTATTGTTTCTCAGTATATGCAACCAACTCTATGATACTCTAACTGGTCACTAACTCTATGATACTCTAACTGGTCACTACTAGTACCCCCCTCGTCTTAAGGTGGTGCAGAAATATCTTAACAATTTAGACTCGTTGAGGAACTCATCTCTGATGTAGTTGAATATTTCAAAGAGATCCTCAACTCATTTACAAAGGTCAGCGATAAAGGGCTGAGTAATTTTACATTTAGAGGATATTTGAATATTTAAATAGACTATCATTTATGATAAAAAGCTTAAATTTGTTACAATCATATTTTTTTTAAAAATCATTACTTTCACGAGCTAAGTCAAAAATTTATTTTTTAGACATAACTCGTAAATTATTTATCTTTGGTTTTATACTATTTTAACTTACATTTTTTAATACTTACCATTTATTTTTATTATATTATCTACTATCCAATTATCTTTGTTCTATTTTATTAAGTTAATTATTTATTGGTTAAATTTTTTTAAATTATAAATTATGTTAATACATTAAAGTTCCAAATAGTTGTTAATAAAAGCATTGTTCATATTATCTTTTTATAAGTTATCCACTTATACTTAAATATAAGGTATAAATTAATGTTATTACATATAAAGTAAGTATATATTGTATTTCTATTCTTGATTATTTAATCATTCTTTGGAAAGTGTAAGTAATAACTCTAATTGTTTATCTATTTCTAGGGCTGTTTTTATGTTGCCATTCTATTTTTTCAGTACTTTCTGTGTAATTTAGGTGCACACACTCTTCATCATACCTTATACAGCCTTTCTTCCTCATCTATAATAGCTCTAATTACTCTTAAAAATAATCAAAATAATTTGAATCTGGCTTACTTTAAATTTCATGATTTTTATTAATTCCTATTTGCAAACGAAGTTCTGAAAAAATCTTTGAATGGAAAAGGAACAAGGGCACCACTTGAAGCGGTTCGGGCTATCTCACGACGGTGTAAATTTCGACTCAGGGAAGTATTCTAGGAGCAAAGATATACTGAAGTCTAAATATACCCAGGTGCCTTTTCACATGTCTATATCATTTGAATGGTTTTGTTGCAACATTCTTGAGCATAAGTTGCATTTCAGTCTTTTCTTATGTGGTTTTCTACTGGTGAATACTTATAATTCCACTTAATGCTATGGATATGGTGTATGCGATATCCTGTTAGCTTGATCGTTAATCTGTTCCAAATAGGGTATTTTCTAATTTGGCTAGAATGGATTCCTGAGTGTCTCAACTACTAATACAAGATGTATTATACTCACCACCTTCAGTGTTCTCAAGCGGTCCTGTCTATACATAGCTCCTCTATCAATTCGATCGATCTAATGCCTCTTGTTCAGTTTCAAAGATTTGAAAAACTGATTTAAGCTGTGTGAACCAATTGATTCAAGGCTTTGTATTTGTTCTCCACTTTTACTCAGTAAATTTATACAAGCAATATTAATCGAATTGTGGCTTCTACAGCATTGATCACTCACATAAAATAGCAAGTACTACCTCAAATAAGCTTGAACAGATCTTTAAATTGCTCAAAGAGTCCCATGGATTGTTAGTATACCAAGTGTTAGGTGATATTTTGGATAGAACATTTTCTACACAAGTTTACTATGGCATATATGCAGCTCTTGGAATGGTGCCTCAGTATTCTTGAAAATGAGACATTACTTCAAATCAAGCCCTCTCATAAAATTGCGTTGTGGTGGGTATTTGATATCTAGCGTCCATAATGTGCAAGCTCCACTATGGTCAAATTCTGATATACTGTTTGTTATATTAATCTTTAGAGGAGTTTGAGGTGCTCCTGATTTCATTAGCATAAATATTAGTATATACTAAATAGGGCTCTATACTAAACTATTTAATCAAACAAGAATCTTTTAAGTTGTTATTGTATTGATTGATGATGATTAATAGAAATTAAAATTTATTTTAATTTAAATTACATATAAATACTAATTTACTGTATAAGTTTTAAATAAATAAAATGATTCTTTTTTATTTTACTTTAACCAACTTCCTTATCCTTTTAAAATTACTCTTTTAACTAAATCCTGTAAATCATAAAAGACTTTAAAATAGTCACACAAAATGAAGCAAAATTTAGCAACACTTAATTTAAGAAAATTCTATAAAATATGGTGGCTCATGAAACTGACATTTGAGTGATGAAAGAATTCAAGCAGCAGTAATAATTATACTATTCATGGTCATTAGAATACCTAGATTGAGCAGTAATTGCAGAGAACTAGAAGAGATAAAATCCACCAGGAGGTGTGATTATAATAATAGAATTGATTAAATCCAGAGAATCAAAATAAAAAAGCATTTCAAAATGTGCATTATTATTGTACATGAATTTTTCGAAATTTATTTAAATTAGTAAAATATATAAAAACAGTTAATACTTTCATTAATATTTTAGGAATACACTTTATTTGGGAAATGAAAATATAATTAATAAATTAATAAATATAATTGAAATTCGTGGCAGTTAACTTTCTGGAAACTAGACAATATGGTGCTTGTTCGATAAAGAATTTAAAATCTGCTGCACTTTACTATTGAAGGTACACCTCTATCGCATCCCTGAAGCTAGACAACTCGACTTTAATTTTGATATCAAAATAAATTAAACAAATCACCAAAAATTAAAGTCGAGTTATCTAGCTTCAGGGATTAGATAGAGGTGTACCTTCAATAGTAAAGTGCAGCAGATTTTAAATTCTTTATCGAACAAGCACCATATTGTCTAGTTTCCAGAAAGTTAACTGCCACGAATTTCAATTATATTTATTAATTTATTAATTATATTTTCATTTCCCAAATAAAGTGTATTCCTACAATTTAAATCAAAATGGAGAAGAAAGGTTTTCTCTTAGTACTGTTACATAACGTAATTTAAAACCCTTATCTTTATTTTTACTCTATAACTTATATTCTTTTGAAATTTAGTAATTAGAGCTGGTAAATACAACTAAATGCAGTTTGATGGAGATTTATTCACTCTAATGTATAAAGCAAACCATAAAAATTCTTGACTAATAAATCAAACTCAGGTAAAATAATTTCCAAAATTATCTCACATTAAGTATACTAAATATGTAAAAAATCGCTACTTTATATACTCAATGCATTTGCTTTGCATAAACAAAATAATTTGAGAAATTCTTATAAAATAATATAAAAATAAAAATAAATCATTTCAGTTAGTAAAAGTAATCACAATATTAAACATATATCATTTAATCCTTTGTCATTTTTTGTTACAAAATGTGTTTTTATTAATACTCTTAAATATATTTCTGTTTTTTTGATTTTAAATTTTTACGATATCCTATTCTTTTCTTTTTATATTATTTAAAAATTGATAGTAAATATGGTTCAGTAGCAAATGATTAAAATCACAGATTCTTGCTATAGTGAGTTTATATAAATTCAGAACAAAATTAATATGAAAATTTGAAAATGGAGGAAAAAGAAAAATTAGCTAGCTTAACAAACTATCAAACTAACATCATTTCTAATTGGAGATTTCTATTTGAATGGTAAAAAAATGTTGCATAATTTCAGAATACTTTTATTAAGTTATTAATGACACAGCAAGACAATGAAACTACAAATGATTCTTTAATAGACTATTGTAACTTCAGAAACATAAAATGTGGATTCTTTATATACTATTATCACTAAATCTCAGATTAATAGTTAATTACTATTCTATAAATGCAGACAGAAAGAGAAGTAACACAATTTATTTTCATTAAATCTACAATAGCCAAAGTGATAAATAATTAGCTAATCCTATAGCACATTACTTTCTAAGCTAATTCAAATATTCACTACAGAGAAGCTAGTTTAAGCAGTAGTAAAAAACATAAATGCAATAAAAACCCCAAAACCCCTTCAGTAGTTTGATTGAGTTTTTTATTGATAATAGTAGACTATTAGTGCATACTTTATTAGGGTTTTAATAGGGTTTATGAAGGGGTTTAATGATTATATATTAGTAATTTAAGTGAGTATATGCGAGGTTCGGGGTCAGTTTATGACAGTGAGTATATATATTTATTGTTTAAGTTGCGTTATGGATGTGATGAATATAATGATCAAATCAAACCTATTCTAAATTACACATCTATAGCATGACTGCTCCATAAATCTCCAGCTACTGTTAGGCCTCACTGTCTATTTCATATAAGTCAGGTAAGTTGTACTTTCCTTTAATGATTATTGCATATTATATTTTTAATATTTATTTTATTATTAATATTAAATTTCATTTATTTTCATCACCTGACAACCTTTTAAATAATTGTCAGGCCACCATTTTTTTAAAATGGTTTTAAGTATTATCAGTATCAAGGATTTTGAATTTACTCTTTAACTTTTAATATTATGGTTTTTCTTTATATTGTATTTTCTACTTTTATTTTCCTTTTCAGTATTGTTAATTCCTTTTGTTTTTAGATAATGTCTAAATGGCTTTTTTAGGGTGCCTATTTGAATATATTGAATGATATTGATGGACCCTTTATATTTAATAGGGATACTTAGAACAATGTTCTAAATTCCTTTAAATAACTCTTAATTACTTTTGGAACATAACATTTAAAATTGCCTCGCCTGACAATTATTTAAAAGGTTGTCAGGCATGACAATAAATTTAAAGGCTGTCAGGCTAGATCAGTATTTGAAGATAGACCGAGTTCAAAACTACAGCATCTTTATATATTTCTAAGAATTAACAATTCTTGATTGAAAAAATTTTAAGTATTAAGAAAGTTCAACTAGCTTCAACAGAATCCATTAGGATTTATAAGAATCTGAACAAGAAAGACTTTATTTAACTTGAATTATATGAATTGGCATTTAATTCAAAGAAATAGAACCTTAATTCTTATCCTAAGAGACCCAAAATCTTTTAGCAGCATCATATCGATTATTTTATTAATAATAAAACTCTTAAATACTGGGCTCACTTTTCTCTGGCCTAGAGAGCTGTGATGTTCATCGCCAATTTCTTGTGCTTCATATCTCTGCTTAATCTATAGCGAACATATATAAAAAGAATGGAATATCTTACAAGACAGTCAATCGCATTAAGAGAGTGATTGACTTTAATGTTCCATTTTATAAGGATAATTTAAATTATATATTCGATTAAATGCAGAGGTCTTAAGAGCTTAATATAAAGTTCATACACGCTGATGAAGCTGTATTTACATTCAATACATTTATATCAAGGTCTTGGTAGAAGTGGTACAGCAACATAGAAGTATAAAATTAAAAAGATTAAGGTTTATACTCATGCAATAATTAGAGAAATGAGTTAAGATAGTGACCCGAAACTTATATTATCCACCTTCGCTCAATAAAGACCGAATAATACATAAAGTTCATGGGATAAAAGCTCCTCTGGCGGGGGGAGATAAAATTTTTTCTTAAAATTTTAAATATTTTAATAATTACTAAAACATTGAAATAAGTTATAATATCCCAATAAATTGGTCTCTAAGGGCTCTAGTGATCTTTTTATAAAGTCTATGGAACCTTATCTTATAAATCTTCTCTATATTAATTGATAAAATAACAATGATTTTAATGTAAGAATATAATGTCTTGTAATATTTCAAAATATTTGTTATCTTATCAATAACTACTCTGATTTTCTAGCATTATATGTTCTAAATTTAGCTTAATCAATCACTAAATTAAGAAGAACTTTTGTTATTGATATTATCGAAACATGTGAATTAGCTAAAACAAATAATGAAAAAAAAATCAGAGTAGTAAGTTATTGATAAAAAACTAATACTTTGAAATATTGCAAAAGACATTATATTCTTGCATAAAAATCATTGTTATTTTATCAGTTAATATAGAGTAGATATTTAAAATAAAGTACCATAGACTTTATAAAAAGATCACTTGAGGCTTAGAGACCAATTTATTGGGTTATAAGAACTTATTTTAATGTTTAGTAATTTTGTATGTAGATAACTTATCAGTTCATAAAACCAAAGACTCAAGGAAGGAATATGAAAGATTAAACATAACTCCTGTATTTAATGTTCCTTACAGTCCTCAGTTTAATGGAATTGACTATATTGGAGGTTATTGAAAGGCCACTACAAAATAACTATTACTCTTTCACTTGATGCACGACTTTAAGATAGATACTATTTAGAGTGCTGCTAAAAGAGCAAGCATTGATAAAGCAAAAGTATGAGCAAGAGAAGGGAGATTTTGTGTTTATAAATAAGTTTTAGATTTAAACTAATGAATAAGATCACATATTAAATTAACCCGTAAAGGGATTTGGCTTCTCTTTCTTTTCGTCCTCTTAAGGCTTGCTTGGGCCTATGTTTCTTCTCTTAGTGCCAGCTCCTGCATCTATATTCATATCATCTGCATTTTATAAATCTTTGAAGAGTCTCTTACTCAATTCTTGCTTTACTTGAGACTTTCTCTCTCTGTTTAATTTGCTGCGTTCTTTCATCAAGTATATAGCAGTACCAGGTTTTTCTATAAAGTTAGAAGACTAAGCTTACTTGAGATGAAAGGATGCTTTTAAAGTTCCTACAGCCAGGTATCACTTATTTTAATACCTTGCTTCTCTTTTTCTTCAGGAGAGATGCTGTATCGTTTCTTGTGAGCTTCTTAAATAACTTCATTTAAGTACTCAGGTTTCAGAGTTGCAAGAACACCAAAGAAGAAGTTTCTCTCTGGCAACTTATTAGAGAGCTGTAGCTTTGATGGAAGGTAGAGAGCTACGTCCGGATCACTCATAGCATCGTCATATAGGTTTGTCACTGATATTTCAGGGTAGTTAGGTATCTCTATCATCCTAATTTCATTAGACTTAAAAGCTTTTTTCTCTTCACTCAGTAAGGCTTTTAAGAATGAGATTTTAGTTCCCTCCTAAGTCGGCAAGAACAATCCAACTATAATGGATTTATTAATCTTACTTAAGAACCTACCTTGCTATACCAAATATCTATAAAGGTCCTCTTTACTTCGAAATTTTCCTATTAAATCTTGAGATTAAATTCTCTTCATTGCGTCATTCGTAGGCTCGATCTTGCTTCCTCTTTCTAGAAATGCTAATGAAATTTAAAATTTGTATATCCATTCTAATTTTATTAAAATCTTACTACTAAATAGGGAGGACCTACTGGAGGTCAAACTTGAAAAGATATGTGGAGAAAACTTTAAGAACTCGCTCCAAGTTTCACAGATTGCTTTCCATTTTTATCAAACTATCGCCAATAAATTGCTCCTAAAAATGTTTAATTATTTTAGGAGGTCCTCCAAATTAAGTTCAAACTATATTAGGAGTTAAATTTTAAGGTTAAAAATTAATTAGGAGCGTATTAAATTTAAAAATGTTTAATAACTTTACCTCCAAATTAAGTTCAACATCTATTTAGAGGACCTCCTAGAGTAACTAAACTTCACTAGGAGTATTTTAATAATTTTAATATACTAAAACAAATAAAATTCTCATAAAATATGTCAACTTACAGTCTTTTATGGTTCTTTACTTTTCTTACCTCTCAGCAAAGAATCTACCAGAGTGTCTTATACTCTACCTTTATAGTTTACCTGGGTAAATTTTATCATTATTAAAATAAAAAATATCAGCAAACTAAAATGAGCGCTAACCTGTTAAGAAGAGCTGGGTAAAGTCAATAAAAATTATCATTCCAGCAATCAAGAAAAGTAGAGACAGAGACACTTGTACTCATTGGGAGCCTACTTATGAAAACTTTGACCAGTCTAGCTTTGAGATTTAAATAAAAGTTAAACAGGAGGTCATCATAGAAGCTGTGCAAATTGAGGAGAGGAACTTAAACAACCCGCCATAGAGCATTAATAAATACCAGCCAAAGTTGACTATTAATGCAAAGAATGCAATAAAGTTTTCCTCTACAAGTCAACTTATAAGAGACACTTGAGAGATATACACAACGATATGCCAAGGTTATATCTCAAGCATTAAAAGAAAGATGGGAAGTATGTCTGTGAGTTCTGTGAGAAGCCATATTCTAATACTAGAGACCTCAAAGTGCACTTAAAGAAAAAGTACAATTAAAGTTTTGTCTTTATTCATGAACCTACAGGGAATAGATTCCTCTAAAAGAGAAGATCAAGGAAACCCAATGGAGTCTCTTAGAGTTGAAGTCTAGAAGTAAATAAAAATGAAGAAAGCAGTCAAGAACTTTTCAGTCTCTGAGATCAATAAAATCATGGTTAAAATAGAGGCAATGAAGATTCCCATATTAAAAATTATTGACTTAGATTCTTGCCTAGAAAGCTACCTCACTCTTGAAGAAAAAATAGAGAAGAGAGTCATTACAGATGACTAATATGCTTACAAGATATATCCTTTCAATTACTTCCTTGCTGATGACAAGTTCCAAATGGAATTTGCTAATGAGTATTATGCTCTTTAAAAGGCAAAGTTAAATGAGTACAGGAAAATCATCTAGCTTGATGCTATTTTACTTGGTAAAAATCATGTAGCCTTCAGGCTTCCATTATTAGAAATGACTTATAGAGAATTCTTATCTGACAATAGATGTCAGAGATAAATTAGCTAGATAGTATAGCAGATAGTTGAAGGGATTGAAGAGCTTCACAAGCTAGGTTATGTTCATAGAGACTTAAAGCCAGAGAACATCATGATGAACTTTCAGCCTCTTAGAGTTTATATTATTGACTTCAACAGAGCTCAAAGAGTGCAAGCCTCTGCATAAGGAAATGTATACGGCACTCCTGGATATTTCCCAGAGAGAGAGGATTGGAGAGATGGAGACACTTAATGGGATATCTGGGCTCTAGCAGTAATAATAATAGAGAGCGACATGCCAAGAAACGATTACTTTAGCTGCAAGGAGAGAGAGAGATTCTAAGCAGAGAATCAAACAATATCTCGATAAAAATAAAATAAATGGAGGTCTCAGAGAACTTGCATACTCAACTATTATCAAGCCAAGCTAAGAGAATTAACAAACAATAGAAACAATCAAACATCAACTTAGAAAGATAAAATTCAGAGAACTGCCACATGACTCTAAGCTTATGTTTGTGTGAAATATTTTAAAAACTCGCTTGTTATACTCACTTAAAATACTAATATTTAAACATTAAACCCCTACATAAAACCTATTAAAACCCTAATAAAGTATGCACTAATATTCTACTTTTATCAATTAAAAACTCAATCAAACTACTGAAAGGGTTTTGGGTTTTGAATGTTGCTGGAGGAGGTGACTCCATTATTTTTTGATAAAAATTTAATTATTTTGAGATATTTAATAATTTAAATCAGAAGACAGTTTTATTTAATTAATTTCAGCCTAAATTAATTAAGACATATCTATTAAAAATACGTTATAAATAAAACCTATTAGTACGAATAAAAGTCGTCAAACATTAAAATTTAAAAAGTTTTAAATTGTCTGATTTAAATTATTAAATATCTCAAAATAATTTAATTTTTATCTAAACATAATGGAGTCACCTCCTCCAGCAACATTCCTCATATAGCAGTCTCAAACCGAGAAGTGGCTGAGGTATCAGCATGAGCACCTCTAACACTGGGGATTTTGACGAGAGTAAGCTAAAGAACAAGATGCGAATATTATTCAGTGATTCATTGGCTACAAGAAAAGTTCAAGATTACGATGAAGAAGATCATGATAAGGAAATTAAGTATGAACCTGAGACTATACTAATGCTTTTAATACTATACTTTTGCATTTTAAATCTACAACTACTCTTATTTCAAATTATTTGCTTTATTTAAACATTAAACCCCAACATAAACCCTATTAAAACCCTGATGAAGTATGCGTTAATAGTCTACTATTATCAATAAAAAAATTCAATCAAACTACTGAAAGGGTTTTAGGGTTTTCATTGGATTATTATTTATGATTTATAATAAATTATAGACTTAAAATATTCATCATTTGATGGAGCAGGAGTGAGTCCATGTAATAATATTAATTAATAATATTAATTTATATATACTATAATCTAACATTCTCCATCTTTAATATTTCATATGAAATATCGTATTATAAGTTACCTTATAATGATACTGGTGGAGGTATGGGTTTGAGTTAGATAAAAATAAGAAATTTTATTGTAAATTAAGAAAACTTACTTTATCCCTGATTAAAAGTTTTGATTATTATCCTATTGATTAGGTCCGTATTAAACTTCAAAATGCTTGTATCCTCGATAATACCGATCAGAATTTGATTTCCTTAATACTATAAGTATATCTTAAATATAATAAGTAAAAATTACAAAAATAGGCATTATATCAATGCTCAAGATCGTAGAAAAATAGAGAGCTGTAAATAATATTGCTTTCAGCTTGCAGTGTATTTATGTTTTAGAGAAATTATGGTCGAATCCAGTAGCAAGGAAAGAGAATTTCGTAGCCAGGAGTCAGGCTTTTTTTAAATAATACCCATGTTAATTTATGAAACCATCTTCATGACCCTATACTTTAATAAACCAGCATTCTTTTTCGTTGAAAATTATAGAAACCTCTTCTGCCTTATCGTATTCAGGTGCATTAATAACTCTTTTATGAAAAATAAAGACAACTTATCATATGCCATTATTAATTAATTTTAATTATATTTAATGTAAATTTTATGTTAAATCTATTATATTAAATTAAAACAATATCTTAAATTTTCCTTAAATCTCATTAACTGATAAACTAATAATACTTAATCATATACAATGATATTCTTAAATTTTTCTTTTGAATTACATACATTCAATATTGCTTCAATCAATATCACTAGGTTTTTACATTTTTATTTAATTTTTAGTATATTAAATTGTTTAATCTCTTTGATAAGTAATGTATTACACAGCTTTTAAATGATATAGTATATAAATTTAACCATATTCAATCATTTTATATGCTTTACTATACTCAAATTAATACCATTAAAAATTATTTATTAACTCATTTTTCATTTCTATAATATTTCTGTTTTGTTTAACTAAATGAAAATTTCCCATTGTGATAAAAAAATAATGTTGATTTCTTCTTTACTCTAATATATCTTTATCAATCTGATATAATTATTGGTAGATTTAGTTGATTTATTTTGTTGAAAATTCAAGATAAATAAACTATAATTCTTACACTCTTTTATCAATTTGAGTGACAATACCTTTTTGATTATATTCTTTAAGAGTTGTATCATGCTAAGTTGAAAAATAATAACTGCTTATGACCAATGAATTATGTAATTTCATGAATAGATTCAAAACCCCAAAACCCTTTCAGTAGTTTGATTGAGTTTTGGATTGATAAAAGTAGACTATTAAGGCATACTTTATTAGGGTTTTAATAGGGTTTATATAGGGGTTTAATGTTTAAATATTAGCATTTTAAGTGAGTATAATAAGCTAATTTTTAAAATATTTCACACAAACATAAGCCTAGAGTCATGTGGCAGCTCTCTGAATTTTATCATCCTAAGTTGATGTTTGATTGTTTCTATAGTTTGTTTATTCTCTAATCTTGGCTTGATAATAGTTGAGTATGCAAGTTCTCTGAGACCTCCACTTATTTTATTTTTATCGAGATATTGCTTGATTCTTTACTTAGAATCTCTCTCTTGCAGCTAAAGTAATCGTTTCTTGGCAAGTCGCTCTCTATTATTATTACTGCTAGAGCCCATATATCCCATTAAGTCTCCGTCTCTCCAATCTTCTCTCTCTGGGAAGTTTCCAGTAGTCCCAAATGCATTACCTAATGCAGAGGCTTGCACTATTTGAGCTCTGTTGAAATCGATGATATAAACTCTAAGAGGTTGAAGGTCATCATGATATTCACTGACTTTAAGTTTCTATGAACATAGCCAAGCTTGTGAAGCTCTTCAATCCCCTCAACTATCTGCTATACTATCTAGCTAATTTATCTCTGACATCTATTGTAAGATAAGAATTCTCTGTAAGTCATTTCAAGTAAAGGAAGCCTGAAGGCTACATGATCTTTACCAAGTAAAATAGCATCAAGCTAGATGATATGCCTGCACTCATTTTACTTTGCCTTTTAAAGAGCATTATACTCATTAGCAAATTCCATTTGGAACTTGTCATCATAAAGAAAGTAATTGAAAGGAGATATCTTGTAAGCATATTAGTCATCTGTAATGACTCTCTTCTCTATTTTTTCTTCAAGAGTGAGGTAGCTTTCAAGGCAAGAATCTAAGTCAATAATTTTTAATATTGGAATCTTCATTGCCTCTATTTAAACCATGATTTTATTGATCTCAGAGACTGGAAAGTTCTTGACTGCTTTCTTCATTTTAACTTACTTCAATACCTCAACTCTGAGAAACTCCACTGGGTTTCTTGATCTTCTATTTTTAAGGAATCTTTTTCCTGTAGGTTCATGAATAAATACAAGACTTTGATTGTGCTTTTCTTTAAGAGCACTTTGAGGATTCTTGTATTAGAATATGGCTTCTCACAGACATACTTCCCATCTTTCTTTTAATGCTTGAGATATAACCTTGGCATATCGTTGTGTATATCTCTCAAATGTCTCTTGTAAGTTGACTTGTAGAGGAAAACTTTATTGCATTCTTTGCATTAATAGTCTACTTTGGCTTTTAATGATTAATGCTCTATGGCGGGTTGTTTAGGTTCCTCCTCAATTTGCACAGCTCTATGATGACCTCCTGTTTAACTTTTATTTAAATCTCAAAGCTAGACTTATCAAAGTTGTCATAAGTAGGCTCGAGTCTCTGTCTCTACTTTTCTTGGTTGCTGGAATGATAATTTTTATTGACTTTACCCAAGTAATGCCGCTCTTCTTAACAAGTTAGCGCTCATTTTAGTTTGCTGATATATTTTATTATAATAATGATAAAATCTACCTAGGTATACTATAATAGTAGAGTATAAGACACTCTGGTAGATTCTTTGCTGAGAGGTAAGAAAATTAACTAACCATAAAAGACTGTAAGTTTACATATTTTAAGAGAATTTTATACATTTTAGTCAATTAATATGCTCCTAATTAAGTTTTAACCTTAAAATTTAACTCCTAATAAAGTTTGAACTTAATTTGGAGGACCTCCTAAAATAATTAAACATTATTAGGAGCAATTTAATGGAGATAGTTTGATAAAAATGGAAATCAATCTGTGAAACTTGGAGCAATTTTTTCAATGCTTCTCCGCATATCTTTTCAAGGTTGACCTCCAGTAGGTCCTCCCTATTTAGTAGTAAGATTTTAATAAACTTAGAATGGATATCCATAATTTTAAATTTAATTAACATTTCTAGAAAGAGGAAGCAAGATCGAGTCTATGAATGATGCAATGAAGAAAATTTAATCTCAAGATTTAATAGGAAAGTTTCGAAGTAAAGAAGACCTTTATAGATATTTGGTATAGCAAGGTAAGTTCTTAAGTAAGATTAATAAATCCATTATAGTTGGATTGTTCTTGCCGACTTAGGAGGGAACTAAAATCTCATTCTTAAAAGCCTTACTGAGTGAAAGAAAAAAGCTTTTAAGACCAATGAAATAAAAATGATTGAGATACCTAACTACCCTGAAATCTCAGTGACAAACCTCTATGATGATGCTATGTGATCCAGATGTTGCTCTATAACCTCCCATCAAAGTTAAAACTCTCAAATAAGTGACCAGAGAGAAACTTCTTCTGGTTTTGGAGTTCTTGGAAGTCTTAAAACAGAGTACTTAAGTGAAGTAATTTAAGAAGCTCACAAGAAATGCTACAGCATCTCTCCTGAAGAGAAAGAGAAGCAGGGAATCAAAATCAGTGACTCGTGGCTATAGGAATTGCAGAAGCATCCATTCATCTCAAGTAAGCATAGACTTCTAACTTCTTAGAAAAATCTGGTACTGCTATATACTTGATGAAAGAATGCAGTAAACTAAACAGAGAGAGAAAGTCTCAAGAAAAGCATGAATTGAGTAAAAGACTCTTCAAAGATTTCTAAAAGTCAGACGAGATGAACATAGATGCAGGGGCTGGCACAAAGAGAAGAAACATAGGCCCAAGCAAGCCTTAAGAGGAAGAAAAGAAAGAGAAGCCAAATCCCTTTACGGGCAAATTTAATATGTTAAACTTATTCATTCGTTTAAATCTAAAACTTATTTATATACACAAAATCTACCTTCTCTTGCGCATACTTTAGCTTTATCATCGCTGACTCTTTTAGCAGCACTCTTTATAAAATCGACTGTATCTATCTTCAAGTCGTGCATTAAGTGATAGAGTAAAAGTTTCTTGTAGTGGCCTTTCAATAACCCCCAATATAATTCAATTCCATTAAACTAAGGGCTGTAAGGAACATTAAATACAGGTGTTATGTTTAGCCTTTCATATTCCTTCCTTGAGTCTTTAGTTTTATGAACTGACAAGTTATCAACGAATAGAATAATCTCTTAGTCAGCGTATTTGTCTCTGAGTTATTGTAAGAACTTAATATATTATTCAGTCTTTATAGAGCGAGGGTGGATAACATAAGTCTCTAGGCCACTATCTTCACTGATTCCACCAAGGATTGCATGAGTTTATATCTTAACCTTTTAGTCATAAACTTCTATATTACTATACCTCTTGTACCAAGACCTTGATATAAAGGTATTGAATGTAAATACTGCCTCATCAGCGTGTATGAACTTTATATTATGCTCTTAAGACCTCTGCATTTAATCGAATATATAATTTAAATTAGTCTTATAAAATGGAACATTAAAGTCAATCACTCTCTTAATGCGATTGACTGTCTTGTAAGATATTCCGTTCTTTTTATATATTTTAGCTATCGATTAAGCAGATATGTGAAGCTCAGGAAATTGGTGATGAAACATCACAGCTCTCTAGGCCAGAGAGAAATGAGCCCAGTATTTAAGAGTCTTATCATTAATAAGATAGTCAATATGATGCTGCTAAAATTTTAGAGGTCTTTTAGGCTTAGAATTAAGCTGCTATCTCTTTAAATTTAATGCAATAGACAGTGTGACCTTACAGTTGCTGGAGATTTATGAAGCAGTCTTGCTATAGATGTGTAATTTAGAATAGGTTTGAGTTATTCACTATATTAATCACATCCATATCGCAACTTAAACAATAAATGTATATACTCACTGTCATAAACTGACCCCAAACCTCGCATATACTCACTTAAATTACTAATATTTAAACATTAAACCCCTACATAAACCCTATTAAAACCCTAATAAAGTATGAACTAATAGTCTACTTTTATAAATCAAAAACTCAATCAAACTACTGAAAGGGTTTTGGGGTTTTTATTGCATGGGATTTTAAGAGCAAGTATCACTATTATCTAATTATTTATAACAAATTTCACTATTATGGAATATATCCTTAATTATTATTTAGTAGTAATTGCTTAATAGTTCTTAAGTTAAGTATTATACCGATATAATGAAGAAATTATAAATATTATTTAAAATGGCCAGAAACATAATTATAAGATTTGTATAGTATTTCCCCTGATAACTTTAACTCCAAAGTTTTGATTAAATGCAATTTTTTTTGAGTTTCTAGTTGTATTTGAGTAATCATACGCCTCTTCATACCTTATGTAACTGAATTTTATTTTTATAACAATTTATTTTTTCTTAAATGTGCTTGTTTGGTTACTTAATAGAGGCTTATTATAAGATTAGAGAGTCCTTTAAGATGTGGTTTTGTTGAAGAGAATCAGAGTTTCGCAAAATCTTAAATATAATATAATACAAAGGTCTGTCTTTGAACTTTAGTACCAATTTTTACTCTTAAACATTGATAAATGCTTTTTAATTCTTGTATGCCTTGAATTATCTGAAAAGCCATACTAATAATTATAAGGTATGATGCTGAGGTAGCTTGAATTTTTATGATAAGTTGAGCTTCATTGAAGTTCTATCTTCCAATGCTTGGCCAAGGAATTTTAATTGCAAATAATTTTATAAGGTGTGATGACATTGTATAAGCAATCTTTGTCATTGTATATTTTTTTCAGAAGATCATAGTTCGAATGATTTGTCCATATAAGTTACTATCATTATATAACTACTCATTTTTGTTAATTCCTATTTACTTATCTTTTGATAGCAAATATCAATAAGATATGCCCGAGTATTATATATATAAAATTATAATACAAGGCAAGTTGCTTCCTCCCACTTTAAATATTAATAAGACTCTAGTTTTGTATTAAATTGAAATCATAAATACTGAGTGTGTGAAACGAGATAAGATAACAAAGACATAATACATACTTGGATTCTAAGCAAGTAATATGGCAATATTTATAGAAAAAATACAGTACAAAACAAAAATTAAAGAATGTGTCTATCACTTTGAAATCTTAATTTTCAAAACATGAATGATAAAATGAGGATTAAAAAATATAATCAGTACTTGCTGCATATTTAATAACTAACATATGAAACAGAAAATTCAAATATCCTCCTTAGATTAATTAAGATTAGCAATATATTTATTGGGCTACTAATGAAATGTATGTAGCATTAATGAGAATATTATAATAAGCTTCTAAGGCATAAAAACATATAACATAATTTAAGACCACCAAGCTGATTTGTTTACTCTATAGAAATATGATGATAGAGTTTAGATCTTTGGGGAAGTCAAACTCTTGTATAATATAAATGCCTTAAAGCTATTTTGGGGAGGAATCCATAAAACTAATTAATTCTAAAAATAGAGGAAAATCATCAATAACTTGGATGATGAGGACTCAGACTAAAATGAAGAAAAAGGTGGAGTCTGTATTGATGAATCGAATAACGATTTGTAAAATCAAATAACACAAAATTTAACTTCAAATAATAAAAATACATCTTCAATAATGCTTTTTAGAAATTGATAGAATTAAAAATAAAAAATAAGGGATTTAAATAATTAAAATTGAATCTTTTATATATTAATAAAGTAAAACTAGGATCAAAATCTATGAATCAAAAATAATTAATATTAAATGATACTCACAAATCTTGGGATTATGAGTCAAACAAAAGTTAAATGAGTATAGCTCTAACTACAAAAACATCTACCAAACTTTCAAATTAAAAAAGTATATAGTACAGCATAGCAAGGCTGAAATATAAAAAATTAAGTCATTAATTTAGTAATAAACTACAATACAATTAAAAGTAATATTTGAGCTTATTCTTATTGTTGCAAACTCTAACAAAAATTGAAAGAATATAATATACCTCCAAAAGCACTCTTATTTTATTAAAGTGAGATAATTTAACTACAAAGCTACTAAAAAGCATTAAAACTAAAATAGTTACAATCATGATTAGAAATGATAATTTTTATCACGTTAATTGACAAAAGTGAACAGTACAGAATTATACAAATTAGCAAAAACAGGGTAGAAAACCAAAAATAAACAAATGAAAAGAAGCATTAGAAGATTATAACATCAGTAAGATTAAAGCTAATGCTAATTTCAATAGGCTAGTACCTTTGCAATTAATTATCAAAATTATATGCATAAATTGTTATTATTTTAATTTAATTAATGGGGGGATTTCATACTAAAATTGGAGAAAAATTAGCTCATAAAGAACCTTAATTCTTACTTTAACCCTACTTAATTTTAGAGAAAATCTATACGACATTATTATGTATTGAAATATATTATATTAAAACAATAATTAATTCATAAAAAAATTATAATTATGGCAAATATAGATCTCGAGTTATTAATATTGAGAAAATACATAAACTATGTCAAATTATATGAAAAATAGGTAAATTGAAACAAAATTAAAAGTTTATTTTAATTCTAGCCCTAATTCTAATTTTAAGGGTCCACTCTAAAAATTTGTGCTAGACCATTTAAGTATTCAAGAAATATCGTTACTAAATACGAACTACTAAGCATGCAAACGAATCTCTTTTCAAATATATTCAAAAATGTTTTAGATTTACTTTTCTGAATGCTTTGACCCTCGGTTGATCGTGCTATAGTGCGATATATTAGGGTTTCCATAGCAAGGAGAGTAATTAGTTTGGTATTTTTAAGTTTGCAAATACTGCGCGAGATAGCTGTCTCTGTTGACTATTCATAATTTATAATTTGGAAAATTTAGTGAATTGATAATTTAATTAAAGTTAATCAGACTACTTATTATCTATTAAAAAATGGAACTGTTTATAAAAATTTTTCAACTTCTTTATCCTCATTATCATATTCTTCTTCAATATATTTAAGTTCTCTTAAATCCCTTATTTGTTTCGACTTGCGTAGCACTAGTCCAGCAGCTGTGGTCTAACCAGGTAGGGCCACTAAAATATAAAAATTAAATATTTACTTTTTGCAAATAGCATTTTATGTGAGTGCTCTTTTTCCACTTGCGTCTGAAATATACGAGAACTTATTAATATATAAAGTTTTTGAATAAATTAATTAATATCCTATTATAAATCATAATTCCTTTCTCTTAAACTTAAGTCTATCAGCTTTGGTGATTCTACAAATGACAACTGCTTATATTACAGAAGCAAATGTCGTATTAATCCTATCCAGTATGCTTCTTATCACTTCACTCTTTGAGACGGTTAAGCCAACATTGTAACACTCCCTCTCAAGATATTCAATGTTTGTCTCATTGATATTCGCAATATCATCACTTAAGGATTTCATAGCAATTTGCAGCTAAAATCTTCAGACAATTTCCAAAAATGGTATTGCAAACAAATTCATGGGGGCAGATCTTGAATGAGGGGCTGCCAGTAGTACCACACGATTATCCGTGAAAATATTTAGTGAGATGGAATCTCCGAATCAGACTAGTATACTAAGAGCCAAGATTATCTAAGATCAAATTTTCTTTGAGGACAACCCTATGTCATTAGCAAGAGACTTGAGCCCATGTCTTTGGTAGTTGTAACGATGATGTTGATCAAATCTTAAACCCACATATTTTTATAGCCTGCTGTCTGTTTCCTCTCTGAAATAAGTGTTTTTCTCTATGTGGTGGTGCAGGGAACCTAGGCTGATTCTTCTGTTATCTAAAAGGATTCTATATAAATGGTGTGCTCTTACCATTAAGGAGGCAGAGGAATCCTAATTCAATTTACCGTGAGCGCTGTCCTCTTTGGCTTCTTTACCAATAGAAATAACATCCACTTTTGTCCTTCAGAGCTTCACTTTGACTTCTTCGTACCTAATGAGTAAATATCATATGATTTACCAGATTTTAAATCATAATCAATAATTTATGCAAGATCTCTTAATACTTTTTAATTATATTAAAATGGCACGTATCTCAATATTAATGAAATTTCGATATATCAATTAAATTACTTATATAAGTATATAGTAAATATAAGTGAAATTTAATTTATAAATATTTTAAGTTCATTTTATTATATTTAAGCAACTAAGTATTTATTATATTTTTCACATTAATAATGTAGATTATTTTTAAATGTTAAGGTTTAAATTATAAATTATATTGTTTTACTGATAAAGAAAATAGAGTTAAAAAATGAACTTAAAATACTTATAAATTAAATTTCATTTATATTTACTATATACTAATATAAGTAATTTTATTGATTTATCGAAATTTCATTAATATTGAGATAAGTGCCATTTTAATACATTTAAAAAATATTAAGATTAAAAGAGCATGCATAAATTATGAATTATAATTAAAATCTGGTAAATCATATATGAAATTTAATCAATGGAGCAGATTCAGATGTCAAGAGAGTATATGTTGATGTGTGTTTGAGTAGCAGCGAATACAAGACTTTCTCTAACTACTCCTCATTCAATCCTTGCGCTTATGCTAGCAGTCTCAGCTCTAATGGAGTTGCCTCATCATGCTCCCCTAAATCTTCCCAATGCAATAATGACTATTTGACATAAGCAAATAAATAAATTCCAACACCCCAAAAAAGTGATGAGTACTGTCGGTCTTGTTAGATACGGTCGCATGATCGCTGGACCACATGATCCCATTGGTTCTAATGCCTACCTCGTGGGTTGATGCTTTTAATGGTGTTACAGTAAATGGCAAATACGTGTATGCCTCCACCACCCTCTTCCACTACACCCATGCCTGCAGGGTTCCCCGCTAGTAGTATTGGCTCAATGGCATCATAACTGCAGGTTTCTGGTAGTAACTTTGTATTTCTCATCATCTTTGATTGGATTATTGTCTCAGGGAGGTCGCCTTTTATAGCATTGAGGCTTAATGTTCTGATTCAATATCGTTTATTGATATGATAGGGTTAATTAGTTTCTGTTTGATAGAGATTTATGTTAATTGTTTTTGTTTGGTGTAAACTTAATCAAATTATAATAAAAATTTATCAACTATTGTCCTTTTATTGCAATTTTATAGAATAAATGTAATTTTTAGACATCTTTTTAATTCGAAACGATGGGGTCTTATTTAAATAAAACCTTTGCGAATGTCTTTTTTGTTATTTATAAATAAAGAATCTGATTTAGAATTAATTATTATGAATAAATAATTAATTAAGCTTTCACACGTTCCCTTAATCAGATGTTTTTTTTATTTTAATTAACAAATCAAAATTAATATTAATGTTTTAAACCATTCAACTATAATTGACTATTTTTAACATGAAATAGATATAGATAAAAATTATTAAGTTATTTAAGGTAATGGTAAATATTATAAAAAAAACTATGTACAAATCATATAATATGGAGATAAATATGCAGAACATTATGTAGATGATGCTTAAAAATTATATATTAATGTATAATTAAAACCCCATAGATCAATTAAGACACGAAGATTGGGGAAAAGAACAATTAAATTAAAAATTAATTATAATTGGCGTATAATTTTAATGTTTGGGCTAATTATCAAAACTATTGGCTCGATTAATTGTCCTTATAAAATAAACCAATCAGGCTGTGTAAAATTGATATTAGCCTAATTATATTAATTTCAGCCAATTATAATTAATTTTTAACTTAATTGTTCTTTTCCCCAATCTTCGTGTCTTAATTGATCTATGGGGTTTTATAATTATTTATAAAATAAAATCTGAAAAATCTGATATAAGAAGTAAAAGATATACATTAGAATGTAAAATCACTTACTCTTAGCAGTTTTTGTATATTTCCAATTGAATTTTTTACGTCATAAATTAGAAATATTAGCTTTAAAATTAAGAAATGATCAGTAATACTATGTAGCTTTATTTCATCCTCCTCAACTTTATATAACTTGAATAATTATATATAATAATACTAATTTTAGAGTTGATATAATCAATGCTTATAGAGCTGATTTTGAGAAAAATATTTGTATTTATTAAGGACTATCAATGCAAATAACAGTTGTATCATAAGTTCTTAGATTAAAGATATTATAAAAATTAAATAATTTTAAGAATAGTTAAAATAACTGATAACATTCATAAATAAACTACACAAATTTAAAATAAATTAAAATAATATAGTATATTAGAGGTTCAATTTCTTAAATATTAAATTAGAAAGTTAATTGCTAAGTGAGGTACCAATCTCACTGAGGACTTTCTAATAGAGCTTTCTATTATACTGAAGCCTACCGAGGTCAGGTAGGGGGTTGCTGGGCGCAACGCATTAGGGACCAGTCGGTGGGATTCAATCTACAAGCTACTACACTCCTGGAGTGGCTTGGACAGAAGGATTTCCCTGCATAGATGAGTTTACCTGGCTTTAGTTCAGCTTCCTAGGTAATAGGGAGCAGGATTAAGGTAAGCTCTGCCTTCAAAGGTGAGAAGACGAAAACCATTGAAGCCAACGATAAGGATTTTTCTCCCACACCGGGTTAGGATGCTGAAGCTACCACAGCGAAAATACAGGGATTACGTTTCCCAGCAGTGGTAGGACCGGTAAGCGTTTTTCTCCACTCCCTGTCACCGAATGAGTCCCGCGAGCTCTTTTTTTCCGGTTTGTCTCTTGTCACATCTTAATTCAGTAGGAGACTAGGTGATAGCGGAAGTGGTTTTTTCGGAGTTTTCTACTTCATGACTGCCACGTCAACTCAATCAGATACGTCTACGTCACGACTAAGATTGAAGGTATGATATTAGTATAACTAGTGAATGATTAATTTATTTGATTTTAATCATTAATCACTTAAACAATTTCTTTAATTTTCTATATCTATAGATTTAATAATTGAATAACCAGTCTTATTCGATTTAACACTGTATATTCTTGGATCATTTAAAGCTGAGAAGTATTAAAGAATTTAATGAGAAAATTTACTCATATAAAATAAAACATTTAGAGCAATTAATATTTAATTTATTAAAAATAAACTGGAAATGTATTGAATATTAATTACTGTACATTTAAGCAGTCAACTTTTATTTTATAAAATTTATTAATTAATTTAACTTTATTATTTCTCAATGATTTTTAAAAATATCGAATAAGCTTTTAATGGTTAATTATTTAATAAAATATCCTTAAAATGTACAATATTGAATTGGAAATTATAATTTATTCAATATTTTATAGAATATAAAATTAGGTACAAATTAATACCATTTAAATCAATCAAATAATACTTTTTTATTAAATTATTAATAGACTAATAATTGATATTCATTTAAACATTATTTATAATTAATATTATCTAATATTAATAACTTTAATCCTCTAATGGAAGTTAACAATTTCCAAACCTAATGACACTCCAAGCATATTAGCATAGCTAAATCACATAAAGATAAACTTAAAAATGACTTTTGGAGCCTTTGATCTCCAATTTAGTGACTGCTTTCTTCTTCAATGCACTCAGCTGTCTAAATGTAAGGATCTTGCTAGCCAATCAACAATCACATCTCACTCCTTCTCTTGCACTACGAAAGAGTCAGCCAAGATCATTTACTTTCATGGCTCATTCAATAAGCAGTTGCTTGGAGTGTTACTCGTTAACTCTGCATCTTGAAGTCTGTGAGTTGCAATTAGGCAGGGAGCCGCTTCACTGATAAAAAAATGAAGAAGCGATAAAAGTGGAGTGAGCTATAGTGATAGAGTAGTGTGAAGAGGTTAAATTTGAGAAGATATTTTCTGAAATAAAAGTATTTTTGACTGTTTAAATTAGAAATCAACTTAAATACAATAGGAATTTAACTTAATTCTAATAATAATTGATAAATATCGATTATAATAATTAAATAATTAAATAATTAGTTATATTTAAATAAATAAATATTAATAAATGATTTAAATAATTATTAATGAATCTATTCACCTGCTTACAGTTGATTCTCAAAGAATAAACCTTTATCCTCACGCAGATATCAATTAAATGGGCTTAAACAGTAGCAGATCATTTATTTATTTATTTAGCTATTAATTATTAAATAGTTGTTGATATAAATTAAACACAGATATATTTGAATAATTCATGAATGTAAGAAATGATTGCAAAGACAACACTATTTCAGTTACAATCAAGTCATTCCTCCACATCAGAGCTATCTCTTGTTTGAAGAATGAACAGCACTGTGAAGCATTATCAGAGTAGTGGCTAAATAGTTCATGTTGTGTTTCACCGAGAAAGATTCCATAAGCTTGGAGGATGATAAGGAGTAAACTATTCAGCAGTTTAAAGGCATCAAACAGTGCTTTACTGAGCTAGTGATAGACCAATCCAAAGTAGTAATGAAGGAGGTTTTTATGAGAGGATAGGTGCTTAATATGAGCTTAAACTGTTTTCATATTCAGTGCTAATATTCATCAAAATATTGATATAATATATCTAGAAATATTTATAATTTTATTGGCAATACTATATGTATATATATTGAAATTAATCTTTTAGAATATCAGTTGTTCTATTTCATGAGTTGCATTAAATGAAGTTAGCTTAATTTACTAGTATTTAACCCTGCTATTTCATTTAAACACTCTAATGACTAAATTAAAAGACCTTATATTAGTTTACATTAAACCCTATTTAGAGTAGTTTAGTTAAATAATATTAAATTAATTATTAATTAATTAATTAATTTAAATCTATTATAAAACTTCATTTATAAAAGCCATTGCATGCAAAGGAAGGTGATCATAAAAAACAAAATACACTCCCAAAGAATATCACTGGCAAAAGCAGGAATTACATCACAACTATTAGATATAGGTTGCCTATTAACATTTAAAACATAATATTGAGGGTAAAAATGATTTAATTTTTGTTAAAATGTCAGATTATATGTAATTAAATGAGTTGACGGTACTGTTTTTGATTTTAAAAACTATGGCTTACCTACAAACATTGTAGTAATACGCTTAAAATGGTGAAGAGTAGGGAATAATAACAGTAAAGGGGAAAATAGAAGAGTTTTAAATTTTCACACTAGATTCATATCTAAATTATAAAAATATAGAATTTAATTGAGATAGAGAAGGTGAATATTGAAGATGATTAAATTTTTAAAGCTAAATATACAATAAGCCTTAATTATATAATTATTAAATAGCCTCAAGACATTTACAGTGAGAAGTGTTCTAAATTACTTTGCTTATAACACAATGAATAGCAAGAGAATCATATCATTTCCAAATAATTATATCTTAAGTTCATTTCAACTTATAATAAAACAAAATAAAGCCATTGTATTATTTTTAAACTATATTATGAGAACCGAGATTATTTTATTTTTTAGAGTCTTACATTGATAAATTCTAACAATCCGATGCTAATCATAAAATTTATAAAGCACCAATGTTAGCTGAGATTTTATGCCTGCATTAATTCCATTTTCAAATATTTGATTTGCATTTATGATCAACTAATATTTTTATTACTTATTCTTATTTATCTGATATAAAATAAGCTAAGTTATATTTGATTATAAAAGCAATATTTTAACTTAATCTTTTTTAAATTATTACATTGTTTAAAAATTCTAATATAAAGTTTTAATAATTCACTATTTTTAAATAATTTGTCACCAAGAGTATGTAATTATTTATATAAAAGACGTTATAGCTGTTAGAATCGGAGTTTTTTTTATTAAAATTTATTCTCAATTAAATTCATAATTATTATATTATAGTTTAGGCTGCTTTTTAATAAAAGACTCTACTATAACTAATACTACTACAGGACCCTAATTCGATATATAAAAGCAACCTGAAAATTTAAGATCTTTAATGATTAAATATTATTAATAACTCCTAATTGAATTTTATTTCATACTCCCTACCTCTATGTCAATGCTTCCGGAAGACCATAAGATGTCGTCATTAAAGAAGAGCCAGTCGTGCCCCTCTATACAGTTTTCCCTTCAATCCTGCTTCACCTCTACGCATCCGAGCCTCCAGCCACACGTCCGCTGCCTGCCACCATTTTTACTGAAAGATTACACAACTTACTGCAGCTGATGAGTCAAAAACACTTCCAACCAAGGATAATGAAAGAAACTGTGGAAGCCATTCTGGGTGAAGAAAACACGACAATGCACTCACAAATAGTTCAAGAAGAAATAGAGGCAAAGGTTATGACAAGGGGGCTCTTCCCACGCGTGAAGATTAAGACAGGAGCCAACCTTGTTGATGATGAAACAAACGAAAATATGACGATGGCGGACCACACTCGATGAGTGGTCTCCAGCTATTAGAAATATAAAGTTGGGAACTCAAAGTACGTCCTATACATTATTAACCCTCCATCTCACAAGCACACTAAGGACCCTCCTATACAAGATGTTTCAGTCATACCTTTCGATGGTAGCTTTACATCAGAGATCTGTTTGAGCTGGCTCATGAATCTCCTTATGTGGCCCGGAGTGCCTTTCGATAACTTCTAAAACTGAGAGGAATTGCTCTAGAACTGAGAGGGATTCTCTATAGAGAATTCCGAAAGATCTGAAAGTAAATCCGTAAAGTACTAAGAGTAAAACTACTAATTTACATCCCGAATCACTGGCGAAAAATACCAAACCAAATCACACCATCTTTAATGGTGGGAGTCATTGCACTGCTATCAAGAATTACACTATTAATCTAGATTACCTTCAAATAAAGAGTATCACCTTCTAGATCAGCTAATATTTTCATATTTAAATTACTTTTCTGTCCAAGAGATGAGGGGTCACTGCAGTCTTGGCTGCTCTGTCGAATGGTGGTAAGATTTGTGAAGTTTGATGAGCTCATGCAAAGTTAGATTGATATCAATGATTCTGGTGGTCAAGATTACTAATTTATGATTGGTCGACACAGAGGAGGATAATGAATTTATTAGTGCTGCTTATTCCTGGGTGGCCCTCCGCGGCCTAAGATCGAGGCAGGATTACTTCAAGAAGTAAATGATAAATGACGGTGGCGCACTGCAAATACAAGTGACGCCAGAGGAAAGTGAAGTAGTTGGAGAGAATTGGGTGGACTAGAAATTTGATAAAGTCCTGCTCTCGATCCAGTAAAATTTCTTCAGCTTCGTACATAAAATGCCTGAGGACAACCCACAGTACCCTACTCCTTTGGCACACGAGTCAAACACCTTATCTCAAACACAAGGGTTACTGGCCTCTAATGGAGCTATGATAGTGAGATTAAGTAGCAGATAGCTAACATGGTTATGGACAATGACCCAAGGAAGATGCCTGATGATTCGAGGGAAGCATACCTTGCATTTGCAAAGATTATTAAGAATTCATGAGCTGTTATTAAAGTTTTTTTTAAATAATAAAGTAAGTATTTCAAATTTCATTTTACTTTATTTTAACATCTTTTACCAAAAGGAGAGTAAAACAATCAAACCTTGATAAAGTTGCAAACTCTTATCTCTATTTTATTTTAATTAACATTTTTCATTTAAAGATTCTTAGATAAAACCTCAAGAGTAAAATTTCAAATATACTTAAACATGAATAGTTATATATTTTAACTGAATTTGCAAGTTTTTTAATTATATTAATTCCAACATTAGTATACTATGAATTAGCATCAACAACTTTGATTAATTAATATATATATATATATATATATATATATATAAATAAAATAGGATTAACGTAAGTTAATATTATTTAAACTGAAATATATAGATAAAGAATAAACTAATAAGTATAGATAGTTACTTACTCCTAATTCACTGAAAACAACTTAATCACTATTTATTTCAGCATCAAGCTTATTCTTGATTGAGGGACACAAGTGTGGTAATATGCTTGATAATTATTAATTATGATAAAATACTTGGCAAAGGAGCTTAAAGTACAAAGATTCTTAGCCTTTAATAAATTTTAATAGTTATAAGTCACTAAGAAGGAGCTTAGAATAAGAATCTTAGTGGAATTTGTGATCAGAACATTCATTTCAACGAATTCTTTTTTTGTATTAATAGAGATTTTATTCACCTTCTAGTCAAAGTTATCAATTTTCAATTACATATCATTGTAGAAGTGATTATTATTGCTACAATAAATTCAATTTCTACATCTTAATAAGACATTCTTGGGCAAAGACAATTTAAAAAAGGAGAAGAAGTAGTATTTATACTTTAAATTAACTCAAACCATACACTACAAGCCAACTATAGATGTCAAGTTTTCACATATTTGAAAGATGACTTATAATTTCATAGAATTACTTTAAATTACAGACGAGTTTTCCAGGTTAATTTCCTGAAATATTATTGTAAAATGAGCATTGGAATTTCATCATTTTAGAATGATTTTTTAAATTAATAATAACTTTCATTTGCAAAGTACTTTAGTTAAAACGGGATGATAATTAACTATGATATAAGATACATACGACCCGGATAATACAACCAAAAGATTAAATCTATTTATACCCAAATTTACAAAAGATATGAAAGTATTGCATAGGCAATTACTTTGTCGGCAAAGATTCACAATCTATAAATTATAAATGGTTGAATAAACTTTACTAAGTGCTCATAGCAGATTAATAACTTTTTGAAGTAATGCAAATCAATTAAAAATGACTTATCTATAATATATTCGATTCATGAAATCATGTTTTTAATTTCTTCAAAGCTTATTTAATGTACTGTAGTCTACTTTAGTATCAAGAAATTCCAAGGCTTTTCTATCTTTGAGAAACTTGCCATTCCTAGATGTTAATATTTCATTTTTGCGTAATTCGTTTATGCTAATAAGATTTTTCAAAGCTATTCAATGCGTTTCATCGTCAGAGTGCAAGCTTGTATTACTATTGAAATTATCTGAAAATTATATTTTCGCAATAAGATGAGTTATAAATATTAAATATTGAGCTTTAAAAGTAATCTAAATAAATAGAGATATTCTTATACTATCTTCCAATATGATTTATAAGTTCAGTTATTCACAATAGTATATATTTATTTTTGGAAATGCAAAGGAAGAGAATCATCTTAGAAACTGCCATTACTAAACTTATGATAATTTAAAGTATTATCTTTTTGATAAAACACTGGTATCTAAGAATTTTTATAATATAAATTAAGCTTTTTTAATCATAAATAAAGTTCAGTTTAACAATAATCATAAAATGTTTAGTTAATTGAATAATATTTAGTATCAATAACACTATTAAACACTAAATATAACATTAAATCGAAAGAATGCTATAATTTAGCCTGGTTATAATTCAATTTATTCTAATTGTTCTAATGTGAATCCCTTTTTGAGGTTTTATAGGATATAGATAGAAGTTTAGAAATAGTATCGTTAATATTGTGATATTAATTAAAATACTTTTTAAAGGGGATATAATTTAAATAATTTTCCAAGTAATATGCATTTATAAATTAACAATTATTATAAATTTTGGTTAAAAAATACTATTTTTTATGATATTTAGATCTATTTTTACTATTAATTTGTATAAAAATTTGAATAGATATATTATTTCAAATGATAGACCTACGATCAGCAAAAGTATTTAATTTCTCTAGGAGCCTATTTAAACTCTTTCAATCTTCTGAATGATCTTTTTGGTATGAAAATAATAACAGGAATTCTTACCATGAGATAGACAATTGAATAATTAAATAATTGATATTTTCATGATTTTTATTGTAGTATTTTATAAAGTTTATGAATTATTTGTATATTATTATAATTGAATATTAAAAATTATTATTGAATAAGATGATTTTATTAATAAATCTAAGAAAATGTTTCGCTTAACTTATCAAGCCTTTAGAAATACATAAAATTGTTTAACAACTATAGACTGAAATAGAATGAACCTTAAAAATCTGAAAACTATTAACATTGGAAGTAAGTTATTAAGTTGCAATAATTTATCAATATTTCGAATAATGTGGAAATTGAATAACAATATCAAGCCATTCATTTATTAAAATAAACAAATATTATCCAATCTTGGTTAACTTAAGACCATCATTTTTTGCGATTAGAAGCTAAGTCTATTTTAAAGTTAAGTTTATGCAACAATAATATCCAGACATTTTGATATCTTCAATCATTCAATTCCTTTATTTTTATATTAATAAAATTACAATTAAAAGAGTAATAGTATGTTTAAATTTAATAACTCTATTTATTTAATAGGGGATGCAAATTAAGAAAATTTCAACATTGATATCTAGAAAAGAGTAGTGTGTGAATCATTAATCATGTGGAGACAAATAGGTAAAACTGTGGATCTAGCAATAGATTATCAACTAGTTATAAACATTTAAAGCATCATTCATATCAGGAGCATAAATCAGAAGTTACAAAGAGGCAACTATAGTAAGTTTTAAATAAATAAATAAATGAGTATTCATAATATAATAATTTATTGTATTTAAAAAATGCGATATATGTAAATTAATTTATATTAATGCAATTAAGAGAAGTGGATTCACAAATAAGTTTAAATAAACCATTAAAAAATTATTAAAATGCAATATTAAACTTTAAAATTAATGCTGTATAAGCTAGAATAACATTTACTTATTTTATTATAATAGAATAATAAAAGTATGTGAAAATTTGGAGAAATAAAAATGCAAATTTAAAAGGCAGATAGAGAAAGAGAGGGATTTTAATAAAATTATTATGGTATATGCAGCATTTATTTTTGTGAATTTGGTTTTATGTTTTAGCTAATTTTTTATGTCATTCACAAGTTTCTAAGTCCTATTATTCTCTTCAGACAGATTAGCCAGCAATTATTTAAACGAGCTTTCATAAATGAAGTCTTCATTCTGAATCAATAGAAGATTTTAGTAGTCATGTATTTCATCTGGGATTTACTTAATCACACCTTTAGCGATTCTGGCAATGAAATTGAAGAACTGTCACCAATTGCCTTGGTGAATGTTTTGGCAATCTTATCAACGTTGCAGGTGGCAATGATTTGAGTCAAAGCATCAGTGATCATTGTGTGAATGAGGAAAACCTTTGCGAGCTGGCTTTGATTCTAGATCTTGAGCAATCATTTGAGTGATTCGTGAATTCTTATTATTTCAGCAAGAAAAGCTTAAACTACTAATAAAGTCGGAATGAGCTAATCGGAAATCGCTGAGTCAACTCCTCTTCTACTAAGTGAAATTCAATCCTTAGACTTAAGGAAATCGGCAAGGGTTAGACAGAATGTGCAGTTTTATTACCGAAATATTTCAATTCTCTCGTTTTTATCAATGATATGATTGAATGCAAGAATTGGGGTACTCATGGCGTTGTAGCAGTCTGATTCGAGACCTGGAGCAAATTAAACGCTAGTAGGGAACCAGTCATGAGAGCAGTCAAATCATAACCATTGTTGATGGGTGGCATCAAGTATGGCCAACTTGCATGTTTTTAGTGCTATGATTTCAAAGCTGTGATGAGCAAAAGTGAATCTGTTTGCAATGAGTTCACGATCGTAAACAGAAACAAGTGCGAGGCTTCCGAGAAGTGCGATAAAATTAGCTAATGATTTCTACATTTTTATTTTATTAATCATAATATACTAGAGTAGATATATTCTAATTTTATTATTTTTTTATAAATTTGAAAGCTATCTAATCTGGCACATCTGATCTAAATATAAATTTATTTTAACAACCATCTTATTCTAATTAAAATTATTCTTTTATATAGAAATTTTTAATAAAAAAATAATATTTGTTTGAATTGTATTCAACAAATGAATTAGAAATATATATTTTTTTAAATTAAGGAAAAATTGTATTTGAATAGTGTAATTTCTTATATTTTAAATTCTAAGATACATATATTTATAATTAAATTATTATTATTACTTTGGTTAATAATAATAAATTAAATATATTGTAATATTTAAATATAAGGCCTTTATCAAAAATTAAAAAGCTAAAAGTTTTAATAACAAATGTTTAAGTTTATTAACCTTATTTCAGTTTAGTTCTAACAGGTGTAAATTATCACCTCTTTATACATTAATCTAACTCAAAATGATAAGAAATTTACTTCTACTACCAGAGCCCCCCCCCCAGTGATGATTCCATTAAGTTTGTACTACTCATGGTAGCCCGATGGATATGGAATGGAGTTATAGACGCGTTTGACATTTAATATGATATCATTGCTAGAATCAACATCACAAAGCTACCATAAAGAATTAATGGCTTTGTATTTTTTAACGATCATGTGACTATCCCTTAGCAAGACGTAAAATAATTGTAATTCTTTAGCAGTTTGGAGATTAGTCTTAGAGTTTTAAAGTAATCCTTTGTGTATTGTGAGTTAGAAGAGATTATGTATTGACTCTGTTTTATCTAAGACAGTTTTATATACACATTGATTGAAAGAATAGTAGTGGGAGAAGGTCTTCTGAAGCATAAGAGTGGATGGAAATACTATTGGTTAAGAAGCCAACGAATGCAGATGACTTCATCCAGTCTCTGATTAAAGTTATAGCGCAAAGTAAATAACTTCAGGGTTCCACTGCCTTCTTATTTTTAAGAGCAATTCATTTTCATTGATTAAAATCCTAAAATGAGTAAAATTTGTTGAAAAATAAAAAATATAAGTTAAAATACATAAGTTATACACATTATTTTAATGTTAATTTATTCAAATATATTAAACACAAGTCTATCTCGAAATTAAGAACATTTCGAGAAAGAGTGCTATAAAAATTAATTAATTTACTCATAACTTATGAAAATAACTATAATTGATATAAATTTTTCATTTAATGAATGTTTAATTTTGTATATTTAAAATTAAATCATCAAATAAAAAATAACTATTACTTAAAACATAATGTTTTGAAAATAATCAACGTTATCTATTAAGTTAATGACAAGTATACATAAATTAATTTCTTATTAAAAATAATCATTTATTCAATGAAAAAAATTCATTTAAAATATAGTTGTTTTAATAAGATATGAATAAATTAATTAATTTTTATAGCACTCTTTCTCAAAATGTTCTTAATTTCGAGATAGACTTGTGTTTAATATATTTGAATAAATTAACATTAAAATAATGTGTATAACTTATGTATTCTAATTTATATTTTGAATTTTTCAACAAATTTTACTTATTGCAGGAAAATCCGAACAGGTACCCTATACTATAATAAAGAGGAAAATGCTAAGTCAACAGAGGAAAAGAGCAGATCCATCAAGAGTTTTACAGATTTAACTGAATTGAATGGATAGTAAACGCAGTTTGGGATAATGAAATGTGATCAAGGAGCTGACTAAATGGTATAGTCTCGAAATATTGCTTCTCAATTATTTCGACTTCTTTGGCCCTTAATATACCGTTTAACTTCATTATTAACACAGAATTGCTTGGTAATAATGGCAGTTTCCATTTTGAAGATTCTCTCGTGACATTCAAAACCCCAATACCTTAAAGTTGTTTGATAGAGTTTCTTATTGATAAAAGGCTGCAATTAACTCATACAATATAAATGTTTTAATAGGATATATGCAGGGGGTTAATGTTTAAAAAATAGTAATTGAAGTGATTATATGCGAGGTCTGGGGTCAGTTTATGACAGTCAGTATATAGATTTATTTTTGTTTAAGTTGCGTTAAGGATGTGATAATTATAGTGATCAAATCAAGCCAATTCGAAATTAAAAATCTTATTAATGACAAGACTCTTAAATACTGGGCAAATTTCTCTCGCCTAGAGAGCTGTGATATTCAATCGCTAATTTCCTGAGCTACACATCTCTACTTAATCTATAGATAGCATATAAATAAAAAATGGAATATCTTACAAGACAGTTAATCGCATAAAGAGAGTGATTGACTTTAATGTTCTATTTTATAAGGATAATTTAAATAATATATGAGAATGAATACAGAGGGATAAAAAGAGTAAGATAAAGGTGAAAATATACTGATGAGGCAGTATTCACCTTTAATTTCTTCATATCAAGATCTTAATACATTGATAAAGCAACATAGAAGTTTATGACTAAAAGGTTAAGGTGTAAACTCATGTTATATTTGATGGAATCAGTTAGGATAATGGTCTAGAGAATTATGTTATCCACCTAACTAAAAAAAACCGAGTATTATATATTGTGATATTGACACATGAGATGAGTAGGGAGTTTATATATAATTTAATATTTTACTATATTTTATAATGAAATTAAACCGATGAGATATTGACACATGTGATGAGTAGGGAGTTTATGTATAATTTCGGATTTAAAATAAAGTTATATTTTTGAAATAAGAATGAATTGATGAATCAAAAATTCAAAAATTTAATTAAAGAGAACATGCTTCTAAATAAAATAAGACTATTCATTTCCTTTTATTTTAGATTAATATAACTATTGATTCTATTTTTAGACACCAAGATCTTTTATCTAATTCTCATCTTTATTAACCAAGTCTTTCTCACTATTTGTTTGTGAGTCTTTGCCATTTTTCTAAGCCTATCCAGTCCAGTATATCATAGAATTTATTGTTTAACCGTAATAAGGATTCTTAATTTGCTTAAGTAATTATCTAAAAGGACTAAATATTATGCCGCCTAATCGCAAAATCACTCGCATCTATCTTTTTTGAGTGGCGCAGTATAGAGTAACCGACCTTACTACTAAAAGCACTGATGACTGTCATGTTGATGCAGTGTCTATTTTTGAAGAAATTGCTTGGCCAGTTGTTTTATGATTTAATAGCTAAAACATAAAATTTAATCAGAGGAGATATGGCTTCCACATTAACCAACTATCCCCGCAGTGGCATATTTTTAATGAACTAACCATTCACTCTTTACTGTAAATTGTTTATATTAATTGATCTGAAATGTGGAGAAGAATCTCTGATTTACTGAAATTTTTAGCAGAGAGCTTTTTAAGACAGAGGAATATGAATCAACACTTAATTAATATGCGCTCTTTTTAATTAAGATGTAATAGTAATTTAAATTTGGAGTAATCAAAAGCTCGTAAAACATAAAATGCAATCACTTCATTTAGAAAAGCGAATGCTTAGCAAAAGAAAACTGAAAGTGCTGAGAATAAAAGGAGAGGCTCCTCAAAATAGTTGGCAACAATTGTGATGGACTTAGTTTCAAGCGACTGCACTGAGATAAATTAAGATCAAAGCTCAGACATCAATTAAGATCTTCATAAAGCTGCCACTGTATAATAAAGAGGTCGAAAAGCAAAATACGAAGGCGCATAGCTCGCAGATCTTATAGATAAAGCAAAACTTATCTTTCCAGTTAACAATTATGACATTAGCAAGTTCCTAGAGTTGGAGAAGTTCAAGCCTCTCATTGGTTCCCTAGATCTCAAAAAGCTTGTGAGCGAATTCATTCTGAATAGAACTATATAGAGCCACTCTAAATCGGTCAAAGATCAAAAGTCTAAGGTTTAAATGAAATATAGAGTCAAGATAAAGTCTAAATGAAAGCATAATGCTCTGATTAAAGTCTCTTGAAAGGCAAAGAGCTCGTTGACGTAAGGATTGATTGCCATATTTCTCAAGTTAATCATGGAGATGAAATTCAATCAGAAATCCCCTCCCATTATATCAGAGAATTCATGATCCAGAAGCAACAAGAGAGACAGGACTTCATTTGGAAGATTTTTAATAGGAATAGCTAGAGTCTTCTCAAGTTTCTTAAAATCTTATATCAGCCTGTCATGAAAAACTGTATGAAGACATGTTCAGAAACATCTATGAATTAAATTAAAGAGCTCAAGTAAGCCTCTATATCAAAACCAGACTCTTTCTCTCCTCTCTTCTATACTATCGATATGAGATAATTGAGATTGATGAGACCCTACTTAAGAGCTCCTTAATTCTTCTCGCCTAACGACCAAATACCGAGCAGGCTTTAGGCCTATCAAACTACATATTCATTAACGAGCTAGAGTGCCTGTAAAGGCTGCAAGATGAACTAGTAGACTTAGAAAAGGCAAACATCGGCATCATTCCACTGATGGTAGGCACGTTTCAGTAGTTCAAGATTTCCAAACACTTTGCTTTGTCTTAGCAAGCCTTTTATTCAAATTCTCAAAGAAGATCAGGGCTTAAGACTGATTCGACATATTCCAATTAATGTAGTGGGAGACTTCAATTAAATCTGCTTACTCTCTAGTGCCACTCTTTATTAGAAGCTGGGTAATTTCATTCGCACCTTGAGTGATATTTTCGTTTCGAAGTGGGACTTTATTGACCAAGAAGAATTTATTTCATATTTCTCCAAGATATCTTAGGAGTTAGGCTGAGAAATCCCCTCTGGTTAAAAAGCTGGACGAGATATCAGACCTAGGAAAGAATCTCGCATACATTTATCAAAAAAAGGAGTGAGACAAAGGCGAGACATCATTCAAGATTGTCTTCGAGCCGACTTTACGAAACATAATTAGCTCTTGAACGTCCCAAACAAGACGAATGATTTTACCGAGGAGGAGAAGAAGAGATTTCTTACTTAGTCCAGGAAGCTAAACAAAGACTATTAGTCAGTAATTGAATTTTATATAGACATGTCCTTCAAAGCGTTTTGCAAACAAACCAATAGGTAAGACTTCAGCAAATACTGAGCTTTAACTTCCTCACTCTTCAAAAGCTCGCCCTGAGCTTTCTGACCCGGGAACATTCCCGATTTACATTTGTAAACTTCGGAGTGAGCAACGGCATGACACTGCTCTGCTCTACATTGCCGACTCTTTATGCAAAGAGTTCCAGAAAAGCTGTATTCGTGATAGGGAAAAATGAACACTTGATACTGCGAGATGAGAAAAGGTTTGAGGCTATGATTACCTGCTTAGGTCTAAATGTTAATTTAAACCAGTATGAGAATAAGGGTGGAGTCTACTATATGACGTAAAAGCATTTGGGGTCCCTAATGGACAATGAGGACTTTTAATTGATATGGAGCAAATCAATCGTTATGATTGATGAGTATGACTGGATCTTCTTTGAGGGCAACTTCAAGTAAAAGGAAAACACTTTGCGATTCTTCCATGGAGCCGAGCGAGTGGTTGGGTTTACAGTATCCAGCATAACGGCCAAGGAGCAAAAATGCCTTACACTTGCTTTTAAAACTTAAGAGGTATTTTTTCTATCAAACTCGAGTAGGAATTAGTGAGAACTAATCTCATTGATTTTTGCTAGAGATTATACAGCATGGCATCTGATTATTGCAAACTCACACCCGTTATCATCGTCGCTCAACATTCTTACACTTTTATCGAGAACTCCTTTCGAAGATTTCAGCAATTACGATTCTTTCCTATGAAAAATTTGAAAGAGACAAAACTGGAAGCTTATACGATTTGATGTTTGCAAGTAAGAATGGGGAGGATCTCTATCGAGTCTTTCTGCTCAATGAGTAGTAAGGAAGATGCACGGACTTGAAGACATCGCACGAAAATCGAACTCAACGGTGGATTGTTTCTCATAGTTGCTGATGTTTTTTTTCAAGTAGGTCTACCGAGAAAATACTTGGTAGGGTTGGTAGACTGCTCCCTCAAACCGTACTTACAAGCAAATCATTTACAAGTAAGGCTCAAAAGAAACGCCCGAGCAAGTGGTTTAAATGCAGCAGTAATGGGTCGAGAATGATATTCATATGAAGAATGCTGCTCTTCAGACTATTCGAGCTACTAGCAATGGTGTGACGAAGATATATCAAACCAAAAATCCAAGTGCAATGAGGAAGTCTCCAAAGGTTAGCTAGCTCTGCACGATGATAATGCTCAAGGAAACTGTGATGGAGCAGTTCTCACTCATACTGTTCTCGAAAAGAGAGATCAAAATAACAGTACTAATGCTTAAGATGAGGAGTCGAAGGATCCAAACATTTATAACGATGGTAATTTCTAGAATAATACAGATCCTGTCTTGGAGGCATCTGGGAAAATGGATTCAACGGGAAGCATAAATGAAAACGGGGTAGATTCAATAAACCTCTCTTAACCTTATATTAAAGTCAAAACCTTGGACAAGGTTAAATAGTCAAAAAAGGCTAGGTAAGTTAATGATCGCAGTTTAATCTTAGAATACAGGAGTTCAATGGACTTTTAAACTTAAAATGTGAAACTCGTTGTCAAGAAGCATGACTCAAACAAAGGAAGCTTCGCAGATCAAAGTGATGTCAGCAATCTTTCAGATCCGTCGATCCAATCTGGCAAGGCCTCTCCAAAAAAATACAGCAGTGTAATTAAAAGCCGGTGTGGAAGAATGATTGGTAAAAGGATCTCTGCCCCAAAGCAGGATCATCAAGAGAACAGCAAGAGAAAGAGATAATGACAGGGAATGTTATATCTTGTAATAAAAGAAGTCGACTTAATCTCATGCTTGACTGATCCCATTAAACTTATCCCGCATCCTCTTGTTCTCTGATAGGTACTTTTTTTTGTTTCCTCTCATTGCTACCTCCTCCTCCCCCTTTACTTCCTCAACCTCACCTTTTCTCCTCTTACTCTAAGATGTCATCTTGATGAGGTGAGCAGATCTTCCCTTTTGAACTATATTTATTTACATTGTCTTACTGTTTACCACTCAAAACCCCAAAACCATTTCAGTAGTTTGATTGAGTTTTTGATTGATAGAAGTAGACTATTAGTGAATACTTTATAAGGGTTTTAATAGGGTTTATGTAGGGGTCTAATGTTAAAATGTTATGTATAGTTGTGTGTATTAGAGGGGTTTTATTTTTACTATTCAGTGAAACAATACCTTGGAATCATGTGCTAATTTTCTAAATATGATATCTCCAATCCAGTTGATCATATATTCTATTGTTTGCTCTGCTCTGTGGTTTGGTCTTAAGATAATCTGCTCAGCCATATCTTTCATTTAACATTTTATCTTATTCTTATCTAGATAGTGCTGTATTCTCTGCTTTGAATCTTTCTCTTTCTAACAGATATAGTAATCATTTATTGGCATATCACAGTCTTAGCAACTTTATTATCCATTTTCTCATCAATCCATTGATTAAAAACCCAAAACAATTAAAAGGACTTGAAGCCTGTTCGAAATAGAACAAGTTTTGTGGATTGCGTTAAAGAATTGAGGTCTATTTGAAGAGTTTATGATGATAAAAGATTCATAGGCACTTTATGACTGAAAGTCATGAAAAATTCGAGTGCAATTTTCAAAGCTGGTATAAAAAATGAATTTTCGGGTAAAATCTTCCTCAAAGAATTCTACTCGATTCAATTGAATGTAGAACGAATACAACGAATCATTGAATTCAAAGTCTGCTTCTGAAATTTTGTGATTTCCGACTTTTCACTCAC
>ARYC01003822.1:0-17542 GCA_000711775.1 Oxytricha trifallax
ATCGAAATTCCCAACTACCCTGAGATTTAAGTCACTAATCTTTATGAGGATGCCTTGTAAGATAAGGAAGTGGTAGTTTACCTTCCTACCAAGAAAAACTCTCTAATAAACTACCAGAGAGGAACTTTTTCTTTGGTGTTCTTGGTACAATAAAAGAGGAGTATCTCAGAGAAATAATTGAAGAAGCACATAACAAACGATATTCTATCTCTCCTGAAGACTAGAAAAAAGTAAGGCATTCTAATAAGCTCAGCTTGGCTAGAGGAACTTAAGAAGCATCCTTATCTTTCAAGTAAGCTTTGATATATAACTTTGTAGGAAAATCTGGCACTGGCATATATCTTATGAAAGAGCATGCAAAGGTTCACAGAGAAAGAAAGTCGCAGACAATTTATGAGGTGAGAAAGAGGCTTTATAAAGATGTCTAAAAACCAGATGAAATGAACATAGATGCAGGAGCTGGCACTAAGAGAAGAAATATGGGCCCAAGCAAGCCATAAGAAGAGGGGAAGAAAGAGAAGCCAAACCCCCTTATGGGTCAGTTTAATATGTGAACTTATTCATTCATTTAAATCTAAAACTTATTTATAAACATTCTTCCCTCTCTCGCACAAATTGTTGTCTTATCTACGCTCACTCTCTTACAGCTGCTTTAAATTAAGTCTACTGTATCGATGGGCAAATCATGCATAAGATGATACAGCAGCAGCTTCTTGTAGTGAGTCTAGATTTAACTTCAGTAGAATTCAATTCCATTAAATTATGGGCTATAAGGAACGTTTTATACAGGAGTTATGTTCAACTCTTCATAAGCTTTCTTAGACTCCTTAGTCTTATGAACTGAAAGGTTATCAACAAACAGGATGATCTCTTGGTTACTATACTTCTCGCTGAGCTTATGTAGGAACTCTATATACTACTCTCGCTTAAAAGAGCGGGGGTGAAAAACATAACTCTCTAAACCTGAATCTTCACTTATACCAGCTAAAATTGCATGGGTGACTACCTTCACTTTTTAATCATAGACTTCTCTATATTATCATACTTCTTATACCAAGACTTATTAATAAAGGTGTTGAATGTAAACACTGCTTCATCATAGTGTATGAACTTGATGTTATTAGTAATAACTCTCTGGATTTAATCATATACGTAGTTTAAATTATTACTATAAAAATGGCACTGTAAAATCAATCACTCTCTTTACTCTGTTGACAGTCTTGAAAGTAATACCATTTCTTCTATAAATGTTGGGTATAGTCTAAGGAGAGATGCGCATATCAGGAAACTTGCGATGAAACATTACAGGTCGCTAGTCTAGAGGAAAGTGTGCCCAATACTTTAAAATCTTAGAGTCACAGAGGTAGTCAATATGGTGCTGTGAGAACTTTTTATTTTCTAGCAGGATGCTTTCAAGTACCAGAAATAAAATGCTAAACAGCTAACATGCAGTGATACCTAACAGCAGAGGCACTCTTGTGTAAGAGCTTTGCTATAGCTGCATAATTCAATACTGGTTTGACTTAATCTATATTAATACTCGTACCATACCTAAGCTTAAGCAATAAATCTAAATATTACTCATCATAAATAGACCCTAAATTTCGCTAATTTCTATGTCTCATTTTGCAAATTGGCCTAATTTCTCTACTAACCCCAATAAGACCCCAACTATACCCTACAAATCAAAGCACTTATAAACCTCATTAAGGGGTTTTGGGGTTTTGATTGCGAGAGTGAGCAACTGATTATCTAGATGTCTTCTTAACTTTAGGAACTGCCTATACTCATTACTAATTTATTGAAATTTAATAACAAATTCAAATTCTTTCAAATTAACGAGCAAATACAATTCTACATTTCAATTTAGCTCTACTCAGATATATTTTATTTGATTAATTTCTTAACTCTTCTGATGCTTAAATAACATAAATAGGGGTAATATTGGAAAACCCTCAAAGCATTATTTTGAGGGCACTGAATCAAGGATGATTGAATTATATTAATTTTATAAGTTATTATTGCTTAAAAACATTTATTTTTAGACATTTATATCAAAATAAAAAGTGGTTTATCGAACTTTTTATATAAACCTATACATTCTAATTAAAGAATAATAAAAGTTTAAATGGAAAAATTGAATCAGCAGTAGCATCAGAATCAACAATAGTAGCAGCGTAATATATAGCAACAGTATACTGACAACAACGAGCAGTCATCCTCATCCTATCCCCAGACATAATCCTCTCACTAACTAGACCACAAATATAGAGGAGGAAGTAGCGGAGGCCAGTACAGCGGAGGGTCCTCTCACAATTAATTATACACTCACAATAATAACTAATCAGCGTCAAACTCGTTTGGACAAGGAAAAGGACAGTAGCAATAAAATAATTAAATGCAGCTTAGACACATTGATTTGACTATGTAGAAACCAAATAGTAACCAAGCAGAGTAGACTGAAGGAGGATCAGTGATTATTGATTCTAATGCGGTTGAGTGCATGGAGAGACTTATGCTCTCTGAGCCCTCGCAAAAAATGGAAAATTGTCTCAATACTAAACTTTTTAATTGCCATTCATAAAATAATTAAGCATTTTAATCAATAGGATTAATGGATAATTTTAAACTAAGTTTAATTGGCAGTAACTGGAAATGCTAGTGGCTATTTTGCAACAACTCCCATTAGATCAATACGAAGATATTTTCACTCTGCATGTAGATCCCAAGTAAAATAACAAAGTAATCTTGACTGAAACCCAATTCAACCTAGTGCGAAAAGCCTACATGCGCAGCTTCTCTCAAGGCGACAATAAATTCTCTCTCAACGATGACCACATGATCACTCAATTCTTTATGAATCTCAAGGCCATGTACCACAGAATTTAAAGAATTGATTCATAGGGGTTGGGTATGCTGGAGAGCGCTAGGAAGGGGCTCACCTCTGCTAGGAAGCTCAACAAACAAGAGTGATTGATATATTCACAATGTACGAGTAATTAAGTAGTATTCTATAATTGATTGATAATCAGTAATCAGTTTTATATGAACATTCTCTTCTGGTGTCTCTATATTAGATTTTATTAAAGTGATCAAGTATCATATCTAATTTATATTATTATTATTATAAAAATATATTGGCTGGAAAGGAAGGGAAAGGCTAGGAAATATTATCAAAAATAAAATCAGTAAATTTAAATATAGCTAAATGGAAAAGTAATTAGAGTGTTCGAGGCTAATAAAACTATTCTCACATATGTTAAGCTTTATTATTTCTTGTTTAGATTTGCTGCTGTATAATGTATATAAACCTTATTTACCAATGATAATATTTATAATTAATTATGCTAGATTTTTCTAACTTAAACTCTCCAAAAAGCTATATAAAAACAACGGATTTTGGGGTTTATAATTGTTTGTATTTTTATTGATAAAATAAACTCTTTCGCTTGACATGTATTAAGAGCATTTTAGAAATTTTGGTACATCCATGAATGAGACTATTTAAGGGTGTGTAATGAGTAGATTTATAATAAATAAATTTAAATTTAAGTTAATTTGAAGAGTACATAAGATGGCAGACAGGAAAGCAGTCGTCAAGAACGCAGATATGTCCGAAGATATGCAGTAGGACGCTATTGACATTGCTACCCAGGCCTTGGAGAAGTTTAACATCGAAAAGGACATTGCAGCATTCATCAAGAAAGAGTTCGATAAGAAGTACAACCCCACATGGCACTGTATCGTAGGTAAGTTACAGATTATGATTAGAAACCGCTTTAAATGAATCAAGGTTTATTTTAACAAATAATGCTACATAAAACTATTCAATCCGCTATTAGACAGATCTCAAAAATAAACTTACAACTGTCAAGATCTTTATTAGGTTGTAAATAGATGGTTTCTTTAAAATGTTTCAGTCTTAAGAAAGACGAATTTCATAGAAAACCACTAACTGGGATTTACTTCCAGAAACATTGCTTATTTTTAAATTGAATTAATTTTAACCCCTTTCTTATAGGAAGAAACTTTGGTTCCTACATCACCCATGAGACTAAGCACTTCATCTATTTCTACCTCGGCTAAGTAGCCGTCCTCCTCTTCAAATCTGGCTGAAAACCAACTAAAACATATATTTAATCTCCGAATACTATAACTATCACGCTCATATCTATCCTGTATGTTGCTGAAATGTAAAAAGTAGCTTTCCAAGATTTCAATAATGAATGTGTAAAAAACTTTTATGTAAATTTAATAATTTGCTGATAGAGGAGAAAGCATTAATTTTTGCTAAATAATTCACCTAACACAAACCTCTTAATCTTTAACCCCTATTAATTTTGTCTATCTATTTTCCATAGATTTTTAAACCTTCAAATTTCTCAATTCTCTCAAAAAGTTAAAAATTTTCTCATCTTTAAATTAAGTCCAAATTTTTCCTTCTATCATTTTAAACTAATCTCTAACAATTCTAATAAATTTAAGAATTTATCATGATTACTTTGAGTGTGAATTTAATTAATTAATTTTTAAATCTTTTAATCATAAAATGGGAAAGCGCAAAAGTAGATCAGTGAAAGTCATGAAGAAGGCTCCACCCAAAGTTGATAAGGTTTTCGACTGTCCCTTCTGCTCACATTCAGGCACTGTAGAAGTCAAAATGTAAGTTAGTCTGCCTACTCAATGCATTTCATATTCCTTATAAAATCACACAAAATTGGGTTTATACATCAAATTTCCTATATGTGCTCTTAATAATGGGATAAAGTTCATTTTTACTTATTTAAGAAGATTTGGTAATCATGAACTGATGATAATTTCTATTAAAAATTTAGCAGCTTTTAAAGCAATAAAAACTTTAGATTAGTTACCTTTTGTTATATAGGGAGAGACCACTGAAGATAGCTCATTTAAGTTGCAGAATATGTGCGACTGGGTACCAAATGAACATTAACAAATTGTCAAAAGAAGTCGATGTATACTGCTCATGGATTGACGAAGCTGAAGCAAAGAACAAAAATTGTTAAATACTATTATTCATTAGTTTTTATACTTAAATTTCAGACAAGGGGGAGGTGCTCCAACTGGCTTAGGATTCACAGGCAATTAAAACGCAGGTGGCCGCAGGAGAGAAAATCTTGAGGATTCTGATGGAGATGAGGAAGACTCAGATCCTAATAACAATAAACTCTTTGATGATCAAGATTTAAATTGTATTTATATATGTTTAAAAATTATATAATCTAATTATTATATATCGAATATTTTAATTATGATGATAGTGATGATGATAACAGAATACAAACAAAATCAATTAATAATTGATATAGATTATTATGTAAAAGTCTCATAATATAATATGTTATATTTAATAAAATCAAGAGTGATGCCAACATAAAATAGACTATAAGTTCTTAAATCAAGCAACAGGCATATTTATATATAAAATATATTGCAATTTTTATTGATATCCCTTTAAATAATCATAATTAAATTATATTGATGAGGAAGAGAATAAAAGTGAGGATGATGAAGATGACTATGATAGCAATAGAAGAGCCAAAGCAAAAATATTATTTATTATGAATGATTAATTATCATAATTTTCCTTATAATTATATTATAAATAATGAAGCAGTGAGTGGATAAATTAGGTCATCAGCCCCAGCCCAGCAATATAACGATGACTCCGAAGACGATTTATTTTGATTTAAAACTGCACTAATTTAACATTTAATCACTTGAATTTATTGCATTCACTACTCTTTAGAATCATAAACTTATTCATTGAATAATTGTAAAGTTGAAGTATTACAAATATAAATAAATACAGAATTATATAATAAAATTAATTATTGAGAAAAAATTGTAAATTCAGCCAATAATTAGAAATCTAAATATTCAAAATTATCGATCCGAGATATATAATAATTTTAAATCATTGTTATAATTAATAATTTAAAACTTTACTATATTTTTATTCTCAATGGATTAATATTCATGATCCTTGAGATGATTTTTTAGTGGTCCTCTATAGGATTTTTTCTCTCTACACCATCAAATTTTGAGTTTGTGTTGATTATTCTCCATCTTTAATTTATAGACAGTCTTTTATTTACCATTTTTTTAGTTTGTTTATTTTAATTATATTTATTTTGGCGAGCTACCGTGAAAAAACTGATCGTGGTAGCTCGCCATATTTATAATATTAAGTTATAATAAATTCTTTCATTTCATTTGTTGGAGATTATATATTAAAATTCGAGATGTTTCAAGTTATGAATTTTAAATTATAGAAAAATAAATTATTGATTTTAGTGTTTGATATAATAGATAAATTCATTCCAGTTAATTGTTACTATGCATAAAAAGTCAACTTTCATTTTTTATAAATTAATTTCTATTAAGGCACTATATTAACATTTATAAAATAATTTAAGAAGCAGCAAATAAAATTTAAGACATTTAAAATTTAGTAATTTTGATTGGATAAAATCAAATATTTTCAAACGAAGTATTTATTTTAATTAATAGAAATTAATTTATAAAAAATGAAAGTTGACTTTTTATGCATAGTAACAATTAACTGGAATGAATTTATCTATTATATCAAACACTAAAATCAATAATTTATTTTTCTATAATTTAAAATTCATAACTTGAAACATCTCGAATTTTAATATATAATCTCCAACAAATGAAATGAAAGAATTGATTAAAACTTAATATTATAAATATGGCGAGCTACCACGATCAGTTTTTTCACGGTAGCTCGCCAAAATAAATATAATTAAAATAAACAAACTAATAAAATGGTAAATAAAAAGACTGTCTATAAATTTAAGATGGAGAATAATCAACACAAACTCAAAATTTGATGGTGTAGAGAGAAAAAATCCTATAGAGGACCACTAAAAAATCATCTCAAGGATCATGAATATTAATCCATTGAGAATAAAAATATAGTAAAGTTTTAAATTATTAATTATAACAATGATTTAAAATTATTATATATCTCGGATCGATAATTTTGAATATTTAGATTTCTAATTATTGGCTGAATTTACAATTTTTTCTAATTAATATCATTCGATGTATGAAAATAGCTTATAAAAATAGTCCACATCCACAACTACTGCAGCAGCAGAAGCCAATTTGAGCGTCACTAATTAATATAAAACCTCCAAAACCCTCACGCATCTGCAGGAGGACCCCTATAGAAACTTGACTAATTAGTCTAATACGGGGGGAAACATGAATTAATTGCAAATTAACCAGTAGCTGAGTCATAGAATAATTAATCATGAAACTCCAAAATTTAGGTAGAGTTCTTGATTAACTCTGATACCTGCTAATATTCAAATTTATATTAAATGTGTTTTACACTTTATTTTCAGCCTGTACTTTGGCATTATAAAAATACATAAAGCTCTTAATTAACACTATTAATCTTAATATAAATATTGAGAACTAGAGCAAAGAACAATTATAACAAATTTAAAACCAAAACCTTTTAAAAAACAACCTGAGTTAACCCCAAATTGAATCGTACCGATAATCCTCCATATCTCACACAAGCTCTCATCATCAAATATTGGGGAATAATAATTTTACTCACAATAGCTAGCAATAACTGGAAATCATATAGGAAATTGATAATAATACTATAATGTTTACTGCATCATAGTAAAATACCCCATAAAACAGATAGAATAATTTAGATACAAATAGTGATAAGATAAGTGGTGCACTTATCAGTGATAATAAGTATATATTTATTAATCAGTAAGAAGATCTATTTGATGATAAATGAATTTATGATATATTCTTAAGAAGTTCTAAAAAACTCCAACTTTATTTTTTATAAATATAATTTGAGAGCTACCGATTGTAGAACACTTTTATACTGCCACACCAAGTCTATTTATAGCCTAAAACTAAATCACTTTTGTATAAAAAAGATTATGTAATACTTTTATAAAATAACTCTCAAATATCAAGTGACTTTTAAAATTTCTAAAAGCAAATAAGTAATCTGACTCTTAATTGTGATAATTTTTACAATCCATGTTTGATAAAGAAACTCTAGAGAAAATTAAGAAAGATAAAAATGGCATTAAAAATCAATTATGAACATACATAAAAACATTAAAACAATCAATAAAATTTGTCTATTACAAAGCAGGAATCATTGATTGAACTATAAGAGTAACAGGAAGATTAATTAAATCATTAATAAATCTCATTTGAAGCGTTAGAAGTAGGTAAAGACTAATTAAATGTTGTGGAAATAGAATAAACTCCGAAAATCGTTTATAATAAAGAACTCGCTAAATCATTAAAGTCTAAATAATCATCCATGAGAGGGAGCATTCAAAATATCAATGATAGATACAATACACTTCCCAAAATTATAATTAAAATTAAAGTGGTTGCTAATGTTTTTTTTTTTGATTTAGAAATTATTTTAATTAAAAATAGAAAGTCAAGAGGAATTAAATTAAAAGACATTAGAAAATACAATATAATAAGATAATATTGAACAATTTCGAGATAGCATAGATGAAAAAGTAGATAATTTATATTTATAGAATTAATAATAATGGCGCCTAAAAATAAGTTTAATTATATATGGTTTGATAATTTTATTGTTAAATATTTTTAAGATGTTTCTTTAGGTCTGCACAAGAAAACTCACTCATCTGGATTTGCAGATATTCAAGAATAAAATGTCATTAATTTAGAAGAAAATTAAACTTATTAACCCAAAACACATAAAAATAGCAGTATTCAGTAATTTTTATTGTAATTATAACTACCTTTAAATATAGAAATTTTATAAGTATTCTCGTTGGAAACGAACAAGATAATAATTTCACTACTGATTTTTAACCAAATCACACATTTAACTCAAATACAATAAAATCTAAGCAAAAATCTTAAGAAAATTAAAATTAAAATACTATAAATAGAGAAGAAATCTAGAAATCTCTCAGCCAAATCCAAAAAGATATGCATATTCTTAGTAAAACCATGAAAATTTAGCAAAATTAAGGGATTTAACAAATTAAAAAATATACTTAAAACATTAAGAAATCTGGTGTGAGAGTTGTACTGCGAAAGAAAATTAGCAATGGGATAAGTTAAAATGTATTTGATAATCCATTAGATGGTATTAAAATGAATCTTTCTAATGTGACATCTAGAGAGTCTAGTTTAGTGTAGAAGTAATATAATTCAAAGAGAGATTAGCTTATTAACTAAATTTTATAGTAATAGTATAATTTGATCTTAAATCGCTAGTTATTTTTATATTAAACTAGTTGAAGATGTAACCGAAGCAACATTTGAATTTAAATCTTTTCTTTTATCTATAATTTAAACATTAAGGCCTTATCGATCAAGGAGTAAATGACGACGATTTCCTTTCCCTGAATGATATAGATGGCTAAAGTATTTTAGCAGTTTCTACAGCATAAATTTCAAGGCAGTATTCCACAGTCAAGAAACCATATAATCACCAGAGAGTTTTAATATCGAATAGTATCGCCTAGTCTTTGAGAACAACGCCTTTGAGGAAAAGAGGTGAAGATAAAGTTTAACCATAATCTTCAACTAGACATGTTTCAAGAAGGGTTTAGAATTATTATATAAACAAAATTACTTTTTCAAAAATTATTGTTGTTTAAATTCACATGTAAAAAAAACTACAAAGGATTACTTTTTTATAAAATTAAGGTTTTCAGTCAAATGTATAATAATAATAACAAAATAAACCCATAGAAAATCTCTTCTATATAAGATTAAGATGTAAGTAATTTCTCGCCAATAAAGATTTAAAACGATGAAAAGGAAATCAATTCAATCACAGAAAAATAAGAAACCTTTAAGAATGAAAAAGCATCTTATCAATCTTTGTATTTTATTCGATAGCAATATTTATTTGAATTTGAAGTTGACTTTATGAATATAAATCTAACCGAAAGTAAGCTAACGATATAAGTCCAGGGCTATAAATTAATTGAAATCCCTTAAATTAATCAAATGTTTGTTAAGTGGTTATTGTTATGAATTTTAAGGCTTTATATTATAAACTCAAATTTTCATTTTTTGGTGCCTTTTTCATGGAAAATAAGATCTATACTAAACTATATCAGAATATTAAAAGGAAATAGTCAAATATACCACTTTTGAAATGAAACTAATTAGAAATTATGACTTTTCATTTTAAATATTATATCAAATATAAAAATTGGAAAAAGTAAAAAAAAACTGGGATACACTTCTCGATTTGAGCGTGTCATCCTTGCGCAGGGGCCATGCTAATCTTCTCTGTATCGTTCCAATTTTATCGGATGACCCACGAGGGGTTCCAACAGTATTTTATCTGCGTCCTTATATCCCATGTTATTATATTCACCTTAAATATTAATGGGTTAAGTTATGTTTTTTTACGTTTAGTTAACATAGGATGTAGTTCCCTAAGTTGTTGATTTATAAGTAATTTTTAATTCCCACAAATTTATTATACCAAAAACAATACATCTATTGCAATACTATATAAGTTAATGGGGTTTTAATGATGAACCTTTGAAGACCGCGTAAAACTACTACCTAAATCTCTAACAATAAACAAATAACAGGCCTATGACAATGTTCACCTAGAGTAGAGGGGGTCGCAGGAAGATAAAATTTATTAGTAACTCGACTTATAATGGAGGCTAAAGAAGTTAAGAGCGGAGCACTGGCTCGCATTATAATATAAATATAATCAGGAATAGCTTCAATTCTATTAACTAAGATAGCAATCAGTAATACAATCATACTGGTGTTAACTCATTCAGTTAATCCCACATGAATAACTATTACTATTGGTATAGATTATGTACAGATAAGGAAGAGAATTTTAATAAAATATAGCATTTTTATTAAAAATCCCTTCGTCATCTTAATATAATTAATTTTGTCTTTTAGATTAATCCTGTTAGGTATAAACTTGATTTTACTTTTATTAAAAATATCTTATTATTTTTATATTTATTCTCATGAATTATATCTCTTTTATGAAAAGGGTATTAGTTAAGACAATCTTAGAAATTTATTAATTTAAAATATAATTTTTATAATATCCCTGTATAAATACTTCAATTTAAGAATTAATAATTTTCAAATTTGTGTAGTTAAAGAGATCAAATTACCAATCTTTTGATCATACAAACAACCCTCAAAACCCTCTTGTGAATTCATAACACATCCTAAATCTCAATAATATGACTACTCTCACACCTGCAATAAACTAAAACTACTACCTAAGCAATAAAGACTCTCTGGTTCATGGCTCTGTAATCGACTTACATGAAAAATAATAGAAATAATAGTAAGAATTCAATTAAGCATAAGATTTGGATTAATCTTATTAAATAACTGTAAATATCAATTAGAAGCTGCTCAAATAGAGATAAGATTCTGAAAGTGTCTTGGGGTTCTAAAGATTGAAAAATAGTCTAATTAATATAAAAGATCAAATTTGTTCATTAAGAGGTTATTTGGGGTGGTAATAAATTGTATTTTAAAATATCTAAATTTTGATAATCTAATTAAAACTCATCGACCATAGACATCAGCAGAAAATTTCAACACAAGTAAGATAAAACAAATGAACTAGACCTCCAAATTATTTAGTTACACAGCTTTTAATTCAAAAAAGACTAGTGAGAGCAAATAAGGCATAAACGACTACCAAAATCAATCTAATTATGGACTGGATTTATCCTCAAATTAAGAACAATAAAATTATTTTGATGCAAATTCTGCATAAATTCATGAGTTTTAACTCAGGAAGAGTGATAATAACTTATGTTCTAGAAAACTTTACTATTAGCGACTAGGTTAGAATAATATGCTGGATGCATTGCTTTAGTAATATCAATCAGTTTTAACCAGAAAACAGTAAAATATAGAGCAAACTAATTAACTCTAATAAAACGAATCTTAAGTGGTAATATAAGAGACTGACTAGGATCTTTAGTAGCTTAATACAACATAATCCTTTTCAAATAAAAGAAGAGAGCTAAAATCTTCAAATTCTCCCAATCGGAAGTATTTCTTTCAAAATCGCAATTTAAGCGAAAGTAGAGCCAATAACTCAAAGTTAGTTTTAAACACTACATTTTTGAATCAAAATTTCGATAAATCAAGCTATCCAGCTAACCCTAAATAAAATTAAAAGAATTTGAGTTATGTTAAAAACTACGGTTAGAACTTTTTTTTGAGAGATAAACTTATGACAGCTACTTAAAGTATAAAATAATCAACTTTAAATGTGAGAATAGACGGTGGAATAAACTCTACACTATCAAACTTCAAGCATCAAATCAATTCTTACAATTAATCAACTACGAATCAAATTACTTTATCTGGTACACCAAATATAAATTCAAGCAATTTAGATAAATAGGATTATTTAAATCATACAGGTCTGTAGACTTAGAAGTATTTAATTTAAGTTAGAAAAAGCCCCAGTAAGAATACTTCGTTTAATGGAATTTCTAATTTGGCATCAAGAGTCATAATAATTTAATCTAGTATTGTTTCCTTAATAAACTAAAACTCATTTTTTCTATTAAAAACTTCATATTCATTTTTTTTGAGTCAAAAGCAGAGAAAATAGCACCAGCATAAAAAGTCTAATGAAACACTATCGTGGAGAAAATGCATAAAATAACAAAAATAGCATTAAAAATAATGCTGCTTCGACTTTTTAAGAATTAAACAGAGGCAGCAACAGTTATATATAGTAAAATTATAATATTGAAAATGAATTTAATAACAATAACAACACAAAAAGCATTTCTTTAATTATTGAAGAAAGTTAAGCTACTACTTGAACTATTTAAAGTATAAATAACAAGAAATTTTTGTATCACTTTTATTTATCGAGTTTTAAAAATTATTTATTATATTATAAACAAAAATTTTGATCTTTCTCTTTAATAAATGCTGCTTTAATTGTATATATATCTACCTTCCTATAAGATGAACTCAAAGTTTGTTGATTGATAAATTTACTTTAGATTATTTTCGACTATGATTTGGAGAAGCTAGCAGAATAGACAGCTAAGGATTGCTTTTCTTATAATTTGGAAGAAGATTTAGTAGAGGGCTCAATCCCCATAGAAGGCATTTTTAGATGGACTAACAAAAAAGGTGGAAAAATATATTGAACTATATAAGGGAAAAATATAGCTTCAAATTTGAACAATTCAATGATTTTAATTGCAAAAATTTCATTAAGATTTATGTTTCTGCGTTTTACTATCTGTTAATAAATAGGTGAATATTTTGCATACTCTAATCTCAAAATATAAATAAATAAAATTTTAGTCTACGTTAGAAATATGCGTACTTCTTTCTCAAACCTCCGATCAAAGAGAGGGTTAAACCAATCTATTGAAAATTCTAAATCTTCAAATTTAACTGCAAGAATGAGCTACCTGAACACTTCCCAGCTCTAATACTCGCACAGAGATGTTAATAATCTCAGAAATTCCGCCAATATATCGTCTAGATCAAGGGTAAGCATCGAATTTCAATATAAATCACATCAAATTATCTAACCGCCGTGTTTGGCTTGTTTAAAGAAATAGGCCTTCTAGATTTCAATTGTAAATCATAATTAAATTGCACATATAGGAGTTGGGAAGCACTTCCAGAGAAAATTAAGGAATGATTGAGGCCAAGAGAATTTTGGATTCTCATATAAACTATTTTTCGAAGGACACCTACTACAAAATTAAGGAGGGCTTGATGAACTTCGAAACAAATTAATCTATAATATAAATATTTAGGGATTATTAAGCTCATTAAGGTAAGATATATCATAATTAATTGATAATGAAATTTAATCATACTATAAACCCTTAACTTATTATAATTATTCTATAGACAGTGACTTGTTAGCTTAATAATGCCTTAGATACTACAATCAAGAGGAGTATTAAAAGTTATTCAGACCTCAAAACCCAAGTGAAAGATCTCATAAAAAGTCAACCTCTTAGGTTCCCTATACTGGCAGAGAGGAATTATCACAGTACAATAGCAACAGCAGTTTGAGAAAGCAAAATGATTAATAGTTGAATTTAGCTTACCATTCTTTTAATGCTTCTAGAAGAGAGGATGATGTTGCCTAATACTATTCAAAGGAATCATAAGCTAGTATTGATCGTTTGAAAGATTAGCAACGAATGACAAGGGATTTGTAATACTCAAGAGAAATGAAGGGGTCTCCACTTAGAAATGAAGTCATTGGGAAATTGTATCAGAGGACTCATTCTTTCAAATCAAAATAGAATAGGTTTCATTATGATTCTCTGGACCTTTTAGACTATAACATTTTTTTATAAATTCTGAGTCAAATGATGAAGATTTAAATACTATTGAAAAACGTCGTTAGCAACTGCCATTCCAAAGATTAGAAAAACCAATCTCTAAAATAATAAATAGAGTCCAAGCAGATTAAAACAATCTGTATTCTCAACTTTAATCTAAATATGTCAATGATTAGCAATAAGTTGTATCACAGATAAGACTTAAAGAAATAGCTGAGACTTTAGGATTAACTTAAAGAACTTTTACAAGCTAAGATATCGAAAATCTAATAAGTCAAGTTCTTCCATATTGCTGGTATGCCTCTATTAATGAATTTGCTTTCAATGAAATTATGCAGAGAACTTTCAATAACGAAATAACATATGTGTTCTAACCGAGATACCCCTCCCCACCCTAAACCGAGATACCCCTCCCCATACCTCCCCTCCCCCCCTACCTATTTTTTAAAATAAAATAAAATAATTAGACCAGAGCCAGTTCGGCAGGTGGGTGGCAGCTTGACCAATACGAGGGGACGCCTGGTTCGAACCCCAGACCCGCCAACGGTTTTAACCGGCGAATGGTCTTTGTCCTCTCACCCTATAAGGTAGTAGAACTAAAGTTGGGGAAGGCCTCACAAAAGCGACCTGGCTCTGGTCAAGTCCTTCAGTAGACGAGCCTATATGTACCCATGACATCAACTTACAAAACTTACCAGGTAACCATGCGATGTTGATGTTTGCAACGGAAGTCTCTTTAGACATATTCAAGATTAAATGTTAATAAATAATAATAAACTATATTAATGTTTAATTTCTACTACCACCTGACCTTGAGTTATTCATATATATATAATAATTTATAAAATCTTTTATAAATAAGAATTTTAAAAATTATTGATTTAATAATTATTTTTATTTATAATTAAAGTTTAATAATTTTAATTATATTTAAATTAATAACAATGATTAATTTTTAAAATTCTCATATATAAAAGATTTTATAAATTATTATATTATATTATTAAAAAATAGGTAAGGGGTGGGGAGGGGTGTATGAGGAGGGGTATCTCGGTTTAGAGTGGGGAGTGGGTGGGGAGGGTATCTCGGTTAGAACACATATGCATAGATTCATAGTTCTGTTGCTGAATAAGTTATACTTGACCTTTTCAATATATTTGACCAAAACTAGGATGGTCTTATTGATAAGGATGAAATGTCAAGTGGATTAAGATTGCTCCTCTCATCTGTTTAGTCTGCTAAAAGAGGGGTTTCACCCAAGTAAAATTAAAATACTGAAGCTTCCCATTAAAAACCAAAATTAATTTTGAATTAAAATAGGGATCATTAATATTCAAGTGTTATCATTTTATTGAAATACTTTGATAAAGATAAAAAGCAACATTTATTTGAAGTTATTAAATATCTATAGAAAAGAATTAATTTAATGTAAAAAGCCTAATTTGATTGTTAACTTTGAATTTAATTGCTTTTATATTTGTTTTAAAATCAAATAATATGGGCATTCATTATGATGCCAGATCACTCTTCAATCAAATTGATTCAGACTAGAATCGTCAAATCTATCTTTAAGAAATGCGTGAGTTTGTAGGATTATACCTACAATCAGTGTTTAGAATAAACTAGAAAGTATAGCTTGAAAGAGAAATTTAACATAAAATGACATTAAATTTGTCACGTGAAATTTTTAGATTATGTAACTCAAGCGGCAGTGGAGTTATAACTTTTCTTGAATTGCAAGCTTGGATGACTAAAGATGGAGGGAGACACTTTAAAATATTGACAGATTTGATTGAAGGAGATCCCCTATACATAGATAAATATCATGAAATCATATTCAAAGGTATCAAAGCTTCACTATTTTAGAACGCTTTTAAATTCTCACCTGGAAAGCCTGACTCATTATTTAATAATGAAAAGTCTCCAAGTGTTTAGAATTTTGAAAATATTGAACAAACAGAGAGATTGAGAGTATCGTAATTTGAAAAATCAAATTCTAGAGATAAAAACAGCTAAGGAAATTCCTTGGAGAAGAATAAGACCATAATTTAGTCAAGAACCATTAGAAATTAAAACAAAGCAGCACTTAATGATTCTTTTGAGTCAGAAAAGAATGAACAAGTTGAGAAATTTGATAATATCACAGTCAAGAGAGTTAGACCTCCTACAAAAGAACAAAGACAAGCTGATTGCCAAATTATTCAATTTTATTATAAGTACTTAATATATTATATACAATGTCGCTTGATTGCAACAATAAATCAACAATTCTCCAATAGAAGCAATAAGATATAATCTAGAAGTCTTCACAAAATCAGCAAAAATAGCAAATGGATTAGAGTAGAAATTATGGACAAGAGGAGCCTGCACCTTGTTATGATGATATATTCGAAAGTAAAGAATTTCAAAGCGTTGAAGAAAAAATAAAGTAACTTTCTTCTGATTCTGGTTTGAGAAGAATTAATCAAAACCCCAAAACCCTTTCAGTAGTTTGATTGAGTTTTTGATTGATAAAAGTAGACTATTAGTGCATACTTTATTAGGGTTTTAATAGGGTTTATGTAGGGGTTTAATGTTTAAATATTAGTATTTTAAGTGAGTATATGCGAGGTTTGGGGTCTGTTTATGACAGTGAGTATATAGATTTATTGTTTAAGTTGCGATATGGATGTGATGAATATAGTGAATAACTTAAGCCTGTTCTGAATTATACGTCTATAGCAAGGCTACTCCATAAATCTCCAGCAACTGTGAGGTCTCACTGTCTATTAGCATTTAATTTAAAAAGATAGCAGCTTAATTCTAAGCCTAAAAGACCTCTAAAATTTAGCAGCATCATATTGAATATCTTATTAATGATAAGACTCTTAAATATGGGCTCATTTCTCTCTAGCCTAGAGGGCTGTGATGTTTCATCGCCAATTTCCTGAGCTTAACATATCTGCTTAATCGATACCTAACATATATAAAAAGAACGGAATATCTTACAAGACAGTCAATCGCATTAAGAAAGTGATTGACTTTAATTGTTCATTTTATAAGACTAATTTAAATTATATATTCGATTAAATGCATAGGTCTTTAGATTATAATATAAAGTTCATACACGCTGATGAGGCAGTATTTACATTCAATACCTTTATATCAAGGTCTTT
>ARYC01003823.1:0-30019 GCA_000711775.1 Oxytricha trifallax
CTTACCAAGAATGCACGTTGGAATATATTCAAGGCATATTCCTTGGAGTGAAAAAGGTAAGTATTTGAGATTATATTTGTATAGGTCCTACGCAACCAAGAGGTGAGAATCATCAACGTGCCTAAGATCAACGAGCTCTCTGTAATTCATCTCATTGACGATATTAAGAATGATCCAGATATATGCAAATACTTGCCAGAAATCAAGAATGGGAAGTCATTCAACAGATAGTTCCTCTATAACGTAAGTACTATTGTTATTATTGTTGCTTTCGAATGCTATTGCATTGGCACTGCTTTATTCTTACTAATGTAGATCATCAATACAGTTAAGCCAGAGTTCTTCCCTTCAAACATTAGGGCCAGTTTAGAGTTTAGATAGAAGCAGAAGACTTTAGATAAGAACAAGTTTATCAAGTTGACTGCAGAGATGTTTGGCGTGCTTGAGAATGCAGTCATCATGAACGTGAGCAATAGAGGGAGAGCAGTGAATTTATTGAATCAAGGAACTAAGAAGCGCAAGCGACCATCGAAGCAGGCACAGTAGTTTACTGCACCTAGAGTTCCTCTATCATCGTTCGAGTCACATGCGGATGCATTATCGCCACGACAGTATGTGAAGGCGAAGCGAATGAATTAGAATCCTAGTTTCTATCAACCATCTTCCAACCAAATGATTGAGCTCAACCAGTCACTGATCACTCAGAACTCATCAATGATCCAGAGCAGGATCTAGCCATAAGCTTAGCACACACAAAAATGAAAAGGGATGCATTCAGATATTAGAATTCAAATACTCAATACTAACTCAAACTTATTTGGAACATTTCCAAATTTAGACACCATACCATAATTTTATATTAAATCATACTTATCACTGCATGTTATTACCCCGGCTATTGCTGTTGTCACTATTGCCACTATTATTGTTGTCGTTATTATTATTATTTTAAGTCTCTGTTTATCTCTCATGCCCATCAACTGCTTTGCTTCGCAGAGTGCGTTGAAATGCCTGAATTCCCTTCACACTACAACAGTGCTTTATAATCTAATTCCCCACTTATTAATTATTAGTAAATTAAAAACCAGGACGCACACATGGAACAGCTAAACTACAGAGACAAGCTGAACGAACCACTCAGGCTGTAATTCGTCAACCAGCACAACACGCCCAATGCTTACCAGGTGTTAGGTGTACAGGAAACGCAAGTATCTGCAGCAAGATGATGCTTTCGAGGTGGAGAACCATAAAGGCGACCTCTTCTGCAAGTGCGAGGAATTCAAACATCAGTGTAAAGGCTGGAGCCGAGTTCAAACTTACAGTGGCCTCCTCAAACAACGATCCAGTGAGAGTGCTTATCACTCCTGCCGATGGCGAGTCCTACATGCTTTCTAGCTGTGCTTGATCAGCAGGAGATATTGCAGCTGATGCTGGAGAGAGAGGAGGGGCACTTGAGAGCAGAGCCTTCAGATGATATAGAGTCTTTGATTTAATTTACGTTATTTAATACCTAATTCACTACCCTAATTCACTCTCGATGTAACCATCGAATATTAATTTCACACGCATATAAAACTTTAATTCACTGCTTCAATCGTCGTGATCTGCTGGGCCGAGGTTGCTTCACTGCTGAAGCTATTAGCCGACTACTACTATGCGCTGGTGATGCTTACCATGTCTGCAATGGGGAAATGGAGGAGTGTGATGGTTCTAGTAGTGTGGATGCTACAGTACTTACAACAACTTTCGACACTTGGCCATCGCACTCTGCGATTAGTGCTACATCGAGCTACAATTGTAAGTATACCTCTATATCATTTACAGCATACAGAAGACTTGGATCTGCGTTGCAGATGAAGCAGCTGGTGTGAGCTGCTTGCCATCCTTGCTTCACCTACTGGTCAGTTGGCATTCTGCTTACTTGGTAAGTATAGCAACTTGATCCTCACTCAAATCCTAGCTTTTCTTGTAGAGGATCGGAGATAGGCCAGAACTGTGCGAAGCACTAATTGGCATGGTGAGTTTCTTGTGGAGGGAGGGCGGGCAGAGAAACGTGAAGTAGCACAAGTAAGTTGACACCATTCCTTAACTTGCACAGAGTGCCAGCCACAAGGGCTGAGGATGAGTGGGAGATAGAGCTGAATTACAGAGCTCGAGTGGAACTTTTCCAGAACCACAACTTACTTTTGGTTTAATTACAGGGTAAGTCAAATCAATTATCAAAAACGAAAACATGTTTACAAAAATTAGGGCCAAAGGGTTTTGGGTTTTGGGCTTGCACATGACAGCATCAAATCATATTGAAAATAGAAAGTGTAAGTTTTAAGGATTTATTTATAGAATATAGGCTAAAATAAAACTACTGAACTAAGAGTGGCAACTATTTGAACTTTAGTAAAAATCCTAAACTTTAATACTTACAATAATCAGATTTTTCAAAAATCAAACAAGTATTTTGTTTATCAACATCTTTGAAGATTATTTTGAGATTTTCTAAAAATCAAACTATTTTAAGTAAATACTTAAACCAATTTAGGGAAGCTAGCCATCGTTCAGCAATAAACTGAGCTCAGACCAGCTAATATAAAAAGTATAAGAAGAAGACAGACAATAAAACCCTAACCTAATCACACCTAACAACTAATGGTGGCCACCTTACCCTAATGAAATGCTGCTGATGCTGAATCTGCTGAGGTTGATTCTATAAAAAGTTGAATGCAATAAAAGAAATTATTGAAGTTACTTACTTTGATACTGCTAAAGTTGAATCTTGTTGAAATCGCTGAATCTGCTCTAGCCTCTAAACCACTGAATCTGCTTCCATCACCATCTCTGCCTGTACCTAAATGCCTATAAGAAAACCTAAAAATTAAAGATTCTAAGAATCTTGGGGTTATTACATCATGGGTGGGGGTTAACATCATTGGTAGATTAATATTCAACGAGGCCTACCTAAGCCTCCCTTACCTTCAATTGTTAAGATGCTGCTGCTGTCTCAACCTGCTGATCTCCTCCTGATGATGAATCTAAAAGAAAATAATTAAAAAGTAAAAGATTTTATAAGATTATTGGAACATATACTTACCTTTGATCTGCTGGTGCTGCTGCTAATCTCTCAACTTGTTGCTGCTAGTATGCTGCTGTTCCAATCATTGAACAAGAGGTGGCCACCATACAAACAAACAAACAAACAAGAATGAAAATATTATTACAATTAAATATTTAGCTTTGGCTTAAGTAGCCCAATTTTGGGAATTAGAACTTTCTAGATTTTCCCAAACTAATATTTGGAAGTTCCCAAAAATATTTGGGGTTTAGGTTTGTTGATGTGATTGATCATCAGAGAATTTTAGCTAATAGCTTTAGATTGAAAAGCTAGCTTGTTGTTTTAGTTTTGCTTGCTTTTAGGGTTCTTAAAAAGCTTATTTTCAAACTTTTCTTTTACTTAAGTAATTTTGATTTGACAAAAAGCCCAGCAATCCTAAGTTCTGTGAAAGACTCTCACTCCAATGGTGTTGGGGTACACACCCCGAAGGCCGAAGTGGCGTAAGACCTCTCAGGCTGTATCCTCGCCGAGGGCTTTGCAGGGCTGTTGCTGGTACTTCTACTACTTAACTTAAAGTAAACTTAGAGCTGGTCTGAGCTCAACTTACTACTAACTTTACTCTGCTACTTGAGAGTGTACTCTGGTATTGGTAAGTGATATTCACACTCTTAACTACTTCTCTAGGTCTACAGCAGTTAAGAACTCGTCTCAGCAGGTCACCTGCTTACAGTGCTACTGGTTGTTCTTTTGTTTGTTTGTTTTTTGTTTTACTATTTACTTCGTTGCCCAAGCTAAGTGGTGGCTGGGTTATTACCTGGCTCACAGTGTTTTAGTTGTTTGTTAACTTCTTAGTCTAAGTCTTTAGGGTTTGTGTGTGGTGGCTATGACCTGACTCTGACACCCATATTTACCTGTCGAGGGGTCCTCTGGCCAGGGCAGCCAATCTCTGGTGTTTATTGCACTGGGGAAGGGTTGCTTGGAAGCAATCGAGCCTCAGCAAGGCATGTTTGAATAGTTATTGTATGTATTAATTTTAAGTAATATTCTTCACTTTAACCTTAGAATCAAAGCTTTGGCCTGACTATTGGGCTGGTCTACTGCTCTCTAGTCTTACCCTATCATCTCTACCCTGTCCTAATGTTGTTGTCATGTCAAAGGCACCAATGACTAGTTATCCTACCAAAATTTCTGATAGTCAGGTGAAGGGTCTAAAGCTAGCCAGCCAAAGTGCTGTTCTGGAAATGTTCCATATTCTAGGTCTTAAGGCCAAACAAATCCAAATAAGACCCCATTTGCCTAGTATTCGAAGCCTGTCACCTCACCTATTGCTTGAACCGTCCTATAGTTACTTGTTATTAGTAATAAGCAATGTTATCAATGACTACGATCAATTAGCTACCATAGAGATCACATGGGTTAGAGCTGGGCTGGACTCAAGAGGTGAGGAGGAGGCATTTTTTTTGAAAATTTCAAGGCCAAAATGGCCGTTAGGACCGCCCTGACATTTCAAGATGGGATATGGCCACTCCCATTACCAATCGGCTTCTTTCCTTCTATCTCGTCGATCTAGAGTGTATTAGCGATGTTTGGGTTGGGATGGTGGGATGGGGAGGAGATTGGAAAATAATTTTTGTAAAATCATATAAGTCATACTCTATAATCCGTTAGGAGTATTACTAGTAGTTTTGGTTATAGCCGATAATATTATAATAACCACCCCTCTAAATGCGCGGTTCCGACCACTTTTTCTTAGGCAAATGGTATTAGTAATGTTGCAAACCATCTTCCTGATTTTTAGAAATAGCTTTGGGAGTGATCTGTGAGGTCGAGTTGAACTCCTAGGAGCATCCGAGGGAATGAGGAGGGGTCGTTGGGTCTTGAGGCCAAATCAGAAATTTGTGTGGCCGACCTACCGATCTGAAAGTTCGAGTGTTGGGTTTTCACTTGCTCAAGATAACTTCTCAAAAACCTCTATACCCGCTGTATGATTGATGCTTTTGATTCCAGGCATTCGACTATGCTTGTTAACGTTAGCATATGCTTGGTTGGAATGATAGGAGGTGCGAGGGTTGGTGGATTGATGAAAAAGAGTGATTTATAATAATTACATATAGATAAATTTATAATTTTAAATTCAATCAACTTAAACTAAACAAATTATGCTTCTATAAGAGTGAAGCGCTCAATCACTCGCCACCATCACTATGGGATCAATGAATGCTTCCACACCTGCAACGCCATTGCCAGTCATGCCTCCTATATAAGCAGGTAAAGTACAACAAAAACCAATACAGACGCTACCATACTAAGGAGTTCCCTTAGCTAAATTTCGATACTTTTCATTGCTGTTGACAGTACTGACTATAGGCATTCTTGAGAGCGCGTAGTGTAAAGATAGTAAAGCTAGTCTATCCTCTAAAGCTATAATTTTAAGTTAAATTACTAGATGATTCCATACCTCCAAAGCAAGTAGAAGGGACAAGAGAAGAGGGTTGTATCGCAAAAGTAAGAATACATCCTTTCATTTTCAATACTAGGTATGCCAATGCTGCCAGCCAGTTCCAGCAGGTAGAGTGCGAGATATGTGGTAAAAGTTCTCAAGAAAAATCTCAAGAGGCACATTACAGCTTAGCATACTGTCAACCTTGAGCTAGAAGACTAGAAGCTCGAGCAAGCATTCGTTCAAGAGGGCTACCAGGATCTAGATGTGCAGCCAATGTAGGAGGCTTTGAAACCAAGAGACAAGAAAGATCATAAAGTGAAGTCCCCTAAGATTGTGCAATCGATTCAAGAGATTGGTAAGGGCGATGATGTGTTCAACTTCCCAGAGAAGTCATGGGACCTTAAGCAGCTGCATCTCAGGGTGAAGCCTCACTGGAAGATTATTAGCACACTCAAACCATTACATGATGTTCCAATCCCAGCAAGACCAGTAAATTAAATTCTATACTTATTATTTTAGGTGTGCCTGCAACACTAGCTGCTTGCTAGAGGTGAGATTCTCTAAGGAGTGTACTTTGAGTACCTGACTCTAGACATAAAACTCTTTCCAGATCAAATTTATGTGCTGAAGTCTTTAGTATATTCATAAACCATGCTTAGTCTATTAAATAATAGAATCAAAGAACAGTCCTTAAGTAAGATACATAGTACTAATCATATTTTCAATAGAATATGTAAACCCCAAAGTTATTGGATTGATGCAAGAGACAAGGCGTTCTATCTTTGAGTCCTACCTAAACAGTCAACTGGTTAGATGCGTCAACAATACTTTCGCAGCGTACCTTGACGAGGTCAACCCAGACTGTGCAGAGGCTCTTGAAAATCTTAGGACTAATGAGAAAATTGACATTGATATTTTTGATTTCCTGGGCTGCTCTAAGTTCAATTTCATTCACTCTAAGACTCTTATCCACTGGAGGCCTGGTACTTACAGAGAGAGACCTCGCAAGGGCTTACTACCTTACCAACCATCATCAAAGTAAATTCAGAATGCCAGGAGTCTGCTCGAGCAAGGATGGTACATAGCAATGGTGTTTCAAAGGCTAGTCAACCATTTCATGAGCTTCTCATACAAATCAACATCGTTTCAGATCAATGCCTCATTACATATCTCAAGCAGTGGATAAATGAGAACAAGTCCCTTAGAGCGTACCACATCAAGACCAGTAAGGAAGAGGAACTTCTAGCCATCGCTAAGAGATATGAGAACTTGATATGCCACTTGCTTCACCCCTCAACTAAAATCCACAAGGGTACTATACAGCATCTCAAGAGTCAAGTTTCAAAGAAAGCTAGCTCGTGCAAGACTCTACCCTAGAATTTACTTCCACCCCACCTGTAGCTTAGAATGGCAAGATTGAAGAAGGCTCTCAACATGGGAGCTGTGATGAGATCAAATTGCTTTGACAATGCCACTGCCTACCTGATTTTGAGGGGTGACAAGGAAGAATGGATCTACGAGTGAGAGTGATTTATGTTGAGTTCATGATGATAAAATTTAAATTCAGATAGTTAAATAATTAATGTCATATATTCCTTAGCTCTATCAACTGCTTGCATACCCCTCCCACTGTATTCATTAGTATTGCGTCTTTTATATTTATTTATATTTTATTTTATTTCAAAACCCAAAACCCCTGCTTGCATGGAATCAAAGTCACAGTATATAAGCAATGAGGAATAGTCAGTTAATTCTTCATATCATTACAGTTATTAGTCAGAATCAATCTGAACTATGGGTTTCTTAGTAATCAGCAGTTCGAAGAGATCAAGACGAGTGCGCTGAAGCCATAGTCGAAGACTGTGCTCATGTGGACACCAGTGGTGCTGGGCACCAACTTCCCCTCCAACCCCAAACCAGTGAAGCTCACCTACACCTCAGGCACTCTACTCAACAACGGGCAGGTGCCACCGTCGACGATGGGCATACTGGGTGGGCAAATCATACGACTGCCATTAGAGAACGTTGAGTGAGCAGTGTCATCGCTAGTCGATGTTGAAAGTTTGGCAACAGATGACCAGCTGTGTTATGGCCTCGAGTAGTACCTTCGAATGATAAGAAAGCCATCGCAGTCTTCAACATAAAGGAACCCCAATGTGATGCCCAAGAACCTGAAGATCAAGTAGAGCGATGAGCTGTGGCAAGGTCTTCAAGACTTCATGAAAGAGCAGGGTGGGAGTATCGATTTCCTGAATGGGGATCATTCAAACTTTGAAGCCATGAATGGATCATCCAAGAATCCTTACCTCAAACGCAGAGATACCAAGCTGGCATTGAAGAAGATCTCTGTAGTACAGCACTACAAGGTGGAGGGTATGAACCAAGGACATTGCACTTGAGATGGGTGTGGATCGACGATTTGTGTACAAGGCCATTGAAAAGTTCAAGTTGGAAGTGGAGCACCGAGTGCTCAATCCGAAGCCAAAGCTGAAGAATGGGAGGAAGAATACGCGGAGCAACCCGCTGTTGCTGAAGGCGATTACCATCGTGCTCTAACAACAGGGCATCTACAAGATCACTGGCTGGCGCCTGCATCATAGCCTACTTGAAATGAAAAGTAAAGATCAAGAATACAAGAACCTCACAGTGCCTTGCGTTGCTACTCTCTTGAAAGTACTGAAGGAAAGTTTCCACTTGAGATTCGGCAAAGCCCAGAACGCCAACGCCAAGTATAGAGACCCATCAATCAACGAGAAGAGGCTATGGGTATCCAGACTGCTCGCACAGCTATTCTTGGAGGATGCAGTGATCATATCAGTGGACGAGTCAAACTTCAGGAGCGATTACCTGCCAACCAAGCAATGGAGCTTCAATTCAGCTGCCCTTCACAAGGAAGGTCATGGATGCGACTCCTCCTGACGCCTGCAGTTGGCAAGACCGAGGTCCTCGTCACCGACGATGTCATACAGTATGCTGAGATGCTGGCTGGCTACCACAACAGAGAACCAGGCATGTCGACTGTCACTGGGGTCAGAGAGCAGGATCAAATGAGGGAATCAGATATCGCACTTTTGCAAAGCCAAGTTTTAATTCATGACGAAAGAGACCTGAAACTTGAAAATCGAAGACCAAGCAATTCTGAGAACCAGCAGGTGAGTATTGCTATCGTTGCCTAACCGATTGAGTATAGTGTCGTCAGCAGCTCAAGATTGAGTAGTCAAGATAGGTAAGATTTCAACTTGGGTTAGGAGGACCAAGTTAGTAATACTGAACGATTAGTGACTGGATCTGGAATTGTTCCATCGAAGATTCCAAGACCAACTCGAAATCGATCTTTCCAAAGTTACGCAGGAAATCTTCCACCAAGGAACAGCATATCCTGGATAGCAGGGAGCAGAGCATTGCAGCCACCCCTGTCAAGCGCAGTCATAAATATAAGCACACTCAGCTGTCACCTATCCTGGAAGCCCCAAAGGGCAGTGCTCAATACACATCCTTATAGAAGCGCTTCCACGCGATCAGAATATAGAGCTCCTCCAAGAAGCCTTCAAGCCAACCACAGACCCCTCTGAAATCAGCTTCCACTCTCACTCCATTGGTCCAGAACCTGGCCAGCCTCCGGCTGCAGTCAACCCAACGTAAGGGCAGTGAGGTGGTCAATGCAACAAGCCATAACAACTGGACAGCCATTACACCCAGACGCTTGCAGCTGTACAGCAAGGCAGTGAGCAGCAGTAAAGTCACTGTGAAGGAATAGGAAGGTAAGCTATAGCTATACGATTTCATTCTAATTTAGTTGATACTAAGTTAAGTATACCCAATAAGATGAATGACTAAGCACCTTTAGCAAACTCTGGCAACACCTATGCTCAACCATCGCAACATTATACTCCCATCGCAGCAGCAGACAGCAAGTCAACCAGAGGTTGGGCACTTATGGCACCATGGCTAGGAATCTCTCAATCACCAAGGAATCCACCAAGAGGCAGCAGTTCTCGATGAGCTTCGTGGCAGCAATCAAAAAGGACCAGCTGGTCTCCAGCCAAGTCATCGAGGGAACATTCGACGCCGTGCTGTTCGAGAACTTCCTCTACCACACCCTGCGCCAGCTGCGCACTGACAAGGACCTTGGCCTGAAGAAGATCGTGCTGCTCATGGACAACGCAGTCATTCACAAGTACTCTGAAGTGCTGGAGACTGCCAGGAAGTTGAAAGTCACTGTCCTATTCAATGCCGAGTACTCGCCCTGGCTCAACCCCATCGAGCAGCTGTTCTCATTCATCAAGAGGCATCTCAGGCAGGAGCAAGCAGACAGCAAGTAAGGTTAGTAGCCATAACTTTATATAGGATTCACTTGGTTAAGAGGCTCTCCCAGATCCTGAAAGCCATGACCAAGAGTGATGTCAACAAGCTCTGGGCGTTCAGCGTCAAGCAGTGGTGCACCACCATCAGACATGGGTTCGTATGAGACAGTGATCAGTGACGCTGAGTGGAGTCACAGGTGCTCTGGCACCTGTCAAGACAAGCATCAATAGCAGTTGAACTGTTAAATTAATTGATTAAAACTTCCCTATTATAAATCACGCTTTTAAGTTTAAGTTTAAACTAATCAATCGCCAACCTACTCAAACCTCTCTCACCTCCGCGCATTGCAGAGGTCAAGTCCACTAACACACCAACGATGGCCCATTTGCTTGAGCTACCAATGATGGCACCGATGGATCAAGATGGAGCAATAGATCTTAGGATCTAGAAGATGAGAATGGGTTGCAGATTGGCCTCTACTCAATCCTATCGATGACGAATCGACAAGAAGTGACCATACCAGGTCAACGCCAATTGACGGTGTCAAACGACCATGTAAATCATCGAAATCCTGTCAAACATTGAAATCAAGTACTTAGTTGTTCAAGAAAAATTTGGGGATTATATAATGATGCAAACACTAAAATCAACAAAATTTGTACTAATACACATTCGATCAACACAGTGGTTCCTATAATTTGGTCATAATTAAATATTTAATTTATTTTTTAAATTTCCTATTTTTACGTATTTTAGCAATAATAAGGATTATCGCCAAGCAAATTTTTGATTTTTTAATATAGCTTCGTATATATCTAAAAAATAATTTAACAACCTTCCTCAAATATTAAAGAATGAAAATGAAATATTTAAATTTTTACCAAATTATTGAATAAAATATATTTTTCAATTAAATATTAATAAAAAATTGCCATGTAACTATTAATATTTTTAACTTTTATAATTTCTTATATTATTGCATGAAATGTAAATGAAATAACGAAGATTATTAATTTACTTTAGGTTAAATTAATTATATTAATTTTTTTAAGATATAAAAGTAAGTTTAAAATCTAAAATGTAAAAAACGATGAACTATATCAATGAGGAAATTAGTAATGATAATAATAAATAAATAGATTTTTCTCAACTTTGTTATTTATAATACAAAAAAAATTTTTATATTAATTTGATTGTTAATTTTTTTTGGTTTATAAATTTTTTAATGCGGTGAATTAAGCATTAGTTTCATTTGATTTTGTTATTATACCTTCAAATTTATAATCAAACAAATATTTTTTTAATTGAATTGAAGACATATTCTTTATTTATTTTATTAAATATTTATTTTTCTATTTTATTGTTGAATTATTAGAAAACTTGTTTTATTATTTTCAATCGACTCTTATTTTATGTATCTAAGTATATAATGCAATAAATTTTATGATGTTTGTTATACAAAAGTCACGAAACTCTAATGTCACTATCGGAACATCAATCAATATAAAATTTATTAAAATAATGTTAGATTTAATTTAAATTTAGGAAAATAATATTCATAGTTAATTAAAAATTAATTCATTATTGGCAGATAAAGTTGTCTAATCATAAACGATCTTGGGCTTATTAGATAGGAAATCCAAAATTAGCTGGACTTTATTACTAGTATTATTTATGTAATACCTAGACCAAGATAGCTTCAGTTTATTTTGATGGTGATATTTACTGTATTTAGAAGGGTTAATTTAAATTAAAGCTATATCAGTCCAGAGATTAGATAAATTAGTACTGATATAATAAAGTCCAGCTAATTCTGGATCCATAATGAATGATTTCAAGATTTTTTATAAAGTTTAGACAACTTTATCTGCAAATAAATGAATTAATTATCAATTTAGTTATAAATGATTTTCCAATTTTATATTTGTATCTATAATACAAATACAGATCTTATTAAAAAAATTCTAAAGATAGATTAGATTTTAAAAGTCAGTAGATGGTTTATTTTTGGCAACTTCTAAGTTTTATTAGTATATAGTTAAATAGCCATTTTCTTATGAGAAATTCGAAATCAGTCAATTAAGTACAAAGCTATAAATACTTATTTTAAAAAAAATTATTAGAAATTCAATATTTGTTGTAACCATAAAACTCCTCCTTCCTACTCTTATAAAATACTTTTTTTTATGAATTTGTTTTATTCGGTAAATATAATTCAATCATAACTTTCTTGGTTATATAATTTAATTTATTTTATGGGATTCACTATAACCTTCTACCTTTTGTGGCAAATGATCCTATAAGAATATGACTTATATAAAAATTTTAAAAGTAAACATAATTTTTAAGATAATTATTAAATTATAATTCAGACATTAAATATCTTAAATAAACTTATTGCGTCATTAATCGAAATATCAGTCTTATATTTTTGTAAGAATTTTTTATTATTACAATAGATTTATATGCACTAAAATATAAATATATGATTGATATTTCGATTAATGACGCAAAAAGTTTATTTAAGATATTTAATGTCTGAAATATAATTTAATAATTTTCTTAAAAATGATGTTTACTATTAAAATTTAATATAAGTCATATTCTTATAGGATCATGTGTCACAAAAGGTACAAAAGGATATAGTGAATTCCATAAAATAACTTATATTATGTAACCAAGAAAGTTATGATTTAATTAGATTACAGAATAAAACAAATTCATAAAAAAAAAGTAATTTATAAGAGAAGGATAGAGGTAGACACAGGGTCACCTTTTTGGGAAAGAGTGCGTTATGGAAAGAATGCGGAGAGTGTTGTTTAGGTAACAACAAATATTACCTTGAAATTATTTTACTTCCATCCAGATTTACTAAGAAAACGTCCGTATTTAATTTCTAAGTTCTCAATCTTCTAAAAATAAATGAAATAATCACAAATTATATACAAACAAATTTACCAAATATGTCTAAATATTTTAAACTTTATAGCAAACATTAGTAATTATATTTCTCTAATAAAAAAGTATCTGGCTATAAATTTATTGAAAAATAAAAAATCAATCTAAATTTTCGAAATAATTTAATTTAAATATAATGACAAAACAGATTATTGGCAATTTATTATAATTTAAAAAATAAACAATTATAATTCTATTAATCAGTTTTAGAAAATAAAATCTAGTTGAATACAGAGAAGGTATGGCTTATTGATCATTTAAAAATGATTCAATAGACAATTTTTCATTTCAATATTCTTTTTTTTTGTTACTATGGCTATAGCTTCTTTTTCAAATTCATTTTAACAAAAATGTAAAAAAAATAATCATTATAGGATGTTGTTTAAGAGCTTTGAAAAATACAAATTTCTTTGTACTCGTATGATCAATCATTGACATATTCCTTTAAGAAATAAGTCAATTTTTCGAAGAATATAACCAAAACCCCTTAATGAGTTATTTATGTGTTTTGATTGATGAGGGTTATGTTGGATATAAGAGTTTTTTATTTGTTAAAGGAAGCATTACTTTCGCCTTTGTATGAAAACATGAAAGTTTTATGTGATCAATTTTTATGCTCAACTTATAAATTCTCATATTTTATAAATCTAATTGCATATTTATTTTAAATAAATAATTTTGAGTGACAATATTTCCTGTTTTACATTTTTATCATAAGTTGTCCAAAATTTGGCATCTATATACAATTATTTTTAATTTTAATCAGAATGTATTTTACATTAAATTCAATGCCATCATTTTCATTTAGCTTACGCTTATTATTAACATATATCTTCTAAAACAAAAAGGATTGCTAACTTAGGTAAAATTTAAATATTAAAAAATGCATTAAATGAGTGATTTTAAATCGATTGTAGGCCAAAATCATATAGTTTATAATTCTAAAAGTATTTTAAATGGATATCAATCTTTCAAAATTTTATTTATAATTTAAATTTTATTTATAGGCACTTATAAAATATGAGAATCTTATAGGAATTCAACTCTGTAAAGAGCATAAGACAAAGTTTTCAGAAATTGAAACAAATTTAAGAAATGGAATTCCATTAAAACCAATTAAATTCCATTTAATAAGTACTAACTTTGCTTAAATTTTAATTTGTACTGGTACTAAATCTATTTAATTTTAATTGATAATAATTTCATAGTTCCAAAACTTAATTAGTACCCAGTTTTAATGAAAAAGTTCCATTTTGGTTCATTAGTTAATTGTAATTTTGTACTAAATATTTAAATTATATTGGTAACAAAACATTTAAATGGAGTCTCAAGGAAAACTATAAGAAGCATTTTTCATAAAATTTAATTAAAAAAGTAAAGCAAACAAAAAATGTACTATCTTTTAAAAATTTTAGAGGATTTATTTTAACATAACATTAATAAAGATGTTGAAATGATAAAATATGAAGGAATAAAATTTTAACTAAGAAATAATAAATTGCATTGAATCTAACAACAAAATGAAATTAATAAAAAAAAACTCTTTTCCCAAAATTACCCTCGTCAATCAATACAAAAATAACACTCATTAAGGGGTTTTGAGGTTTTGAATATAATTAAAAATTTTTTAATTATTTATATCCATTAAATAAATTTCTAAAACTTTTAGATTCATATAATTGCTTGTTCAATTCAATATTGAAAGACTTATCTATAAAATAATGTTAGTTTTTAATGCTATATCAATATATTGACAATATTATAAAATGTATATTTTTAAATATTAACATAAAAAAAATTTGTGATAAAATGATGAATCTAAATTTTAAATCAAAATATTTTGATTATTTTATAATTACCCAAATTTTTATTTTTATGTTTTTAAATAAAATTAATGATATTTTTTTGTACCCATCCAAATACCAATAATACATTTAAAAAGAGTTTACATCTTAGATCTACAATCTTCAGCATAGCACATTACAAAAATGGCTCTAAGAAATTTTAGATTTTTTGCAAATTCACTTTTGAGGTACTCTTCATAACCTACGAAAATATATATTTGATTTAAATATAAAGAAAATAAAAACTTAGGTAATTAAAATTAATCAAAAGATAAAAATAGCAATTTTAGAAAAATAATGATAATCAATCATATTAAATTCAAATAATCATCTATATATTAAATTAAATTTGAATTATTATTTGAATTGAAGTTCTCTAAGAAGTTTTAAATATTATATTATAGTAACAAAAACTAATAACCTGATATTTTCATGAAAAAATATAAAACTTTTAAAAGATGGTACACAAAATCTTCCTTAATTTTTAAAAAATCAATCTTTTTTATAATTTTCCAGATTTATTTTTAAAAACATATAGGGCTTATTTTTGAAAGTCTTATATATTTTTCAATAATTTTTAGAGATTGACTAAAAGGTTAGCTTTTGTGATTCTAAGATGATTTTTTTAATTCTTTAAAGACTGGTCTAATCTCATTTTTCTCTTTCTTTTCGTAATTTAAGTTAAGTTAAATTATTTTAATATAGCTTAGATAAGTTTCATGAGTTTTTAAATATAGTATTTTTTACAAATAGTGATTGATAAAATTTGGAAATACAGAGTGTTTTAAGATTTTAACAAATAAATATTGTCAAAAATTAAATGATCTAAAGATATTTAGAATAGAATTTTTACTATTTAAATTTTATAATAAGAATTTTTTTAATTTTATACAAAAATTTGTCTTAAACTAAATTAGAGAAAATAAATGAATAAAGATAGATTCAAATTAACTTGATTTAACTAGTAATACCAAATTTAATTATTTTTATTCAATTTATTGATAAAATACTTTATAAAATTGAAATATTAGTCAAGCTTTAATTAATTATTTATGATCGTTCTGCTTTTAATAATTGATTTTATATTAATTATGGGTTTAATTTAAATTAGGCAATATTTAATCTTCAATTTTTCTAGACATAACTGGGTTTACTCCCTAAAAATAAGTTTTATATGGCAGGTTTAAATTTTAAAATGAAGAAGTTTTAGCCATAGTCTTAGGTCGTATATAAATCTGATGTTTTAAAAAACACTAACAAGAGCAGCACTGGTATTTTAATGTTGGGAGGAGATTTTCAAAAATTCTAGCTTATATGATTTACTATTAAACTGACAGATACGTCCATCATCTTTTTTTAGTGTTTTCTTCTTGGTATTCAATATCATAGTAACATCATAAATTATATAGCGCAAGTTAAGCTGTACGTTTCGAATTCATTTCATCAATTTAGGTAAATCTCAGACAAGTTCTTAATATTATCATGTAATTGAAAGCTTTATTTATTTTTTAAGCTAATTACTCTGTTTATTTTTCACGCTTCATTGTTAAATCAACTAAATAAATTTAATCAAAGATGAGACATAATATTAAAATGTTAAATTTAATAATTTATTAATAGACCGGAGTTTAAATCTAGAGATTAAATTTAATAACCACTTTTCTTACAAAAATAATTAGCAACAGTCAAATTCATTATAGTCTTTTATTAATATCATTGTCTTTGTTTATTTTTTTCTAATTTTTTTAATTTATTAGTTTATTAATAATAATTTTGATTTTAACCTTCTTATTAACAACTCTGAATATATTAATATACAAATAATAGTGTAAATTTTTACTCAAATTTTTATATTAAATTTTTAATAACACCTTCATTATTTTATATATATATATATATATAATATATAATATATATATATATTAATATATATTTATATATATATATATATGTAAATATTATTAGTTGAAAAGTCAGATTCTATCAATGCTTATTTCCGAAACATCAAGACGTGTTAACTATGAAAACTATTTTACAACTTATAATATTTGAAGGGAAGAGTTTTAATGCTTTTAACTTCTTTATTTCTCTATATAAAATATGTATCAAGATTGATTGAGTTTGAAGCGTTCCCTAAATATAATATATACTCTCTGGTTAAAAAACTTACTAAGTTTAAATTTATTTCGCTTTAAAATTATATGAAAATTTAATAAAATTAATGCCCTTAAAAATAATATTGATTAAAATAATATTTACACAAAAAAATGAAAATAGAGTATTAAAAGTTATTAAATCATAAAAAAAATTTACGTAATATTGATTGCGCTAAGGTTACTTAATACGTAGGGAGATCGGAAACTCATCTTTTTGGGGGTGACAGAGAAACTTCATATGCAAAAAAATATTAAAAAAATTATTATTGAATAAAATTTAATTAATTATTAATATAACTCTGGAGCCTCCAATTGGATCGTGGAGATATTGGTAATACTCTCCAAACTCTTAAACTGGTATTACCTAAATTAATATGCTTCATAAATTGAGAGACTATTTATAGATTATTTAGAGCAAATTGCAATATTTACAGATATTCTTGTTGATGCTACTAACTCATAAGCCCAGTAATTTATCTTAAGAGATCTTGACTTTTCTATGGCTAAGTCAATAATTGTTTAGTTCATGTTTTATATTTCAAAATAAATGATTTAAAATATTTAAATTTAATGTCTGATAACTCAATTTTCTTATCATATGTAAACAGAATTCTTAATTAAAAATTATTCCAATAAATTCATTATGCTCAATACATTTAACAACAAATAATTATATCTATTTTATTTTTACTAATTGAGCTATCTAACATGTTATTCTCAAAAGCCAATAAAAAGTTAAATAGGATTCTACTGCTTATTATTTATTTTTAAATAATTTAATAATAAAAAGTTTATTATAAATTTAAGGTATTTTTAAATGGCAAATCCTTATTACTGTAAACTGCCATCATTTAATAGAAAGTTGACTTTTACAGTTTAGCAAACAAATTCTTTGTTTTTATTTCAAGGATTAAAAAGCGATAAAAATTAAATATTGATTATTAAATATATATATATATATGATATAAAAGAAAGAGAATTCTATATAAGATTATTGATTGAAAGTCTAGATATTTCAAATCTATTAAAAAAATAGTAAGAATTTTAATAAATTTATTTTAAATTGAAATTATAGTAATAAATTAAACTTAATATGAAAATAACAAAGCTTTATTATCTTAAATATTTAAAGGTTTAATATTGATAATTATTATGGGATAAGTGTTTATACCCGAAATTAAGCCCACACTTCTCCCCATAATATCCTATTTCACAAGAAATTTTCTAATCTCAAAGCCTAAATCTAGTTTATTTATGATATTTTCGGTATAAAATACTAAAATTGTGATTATTTATTGTTTAATTTGGCTTCAGTAAGCCTTTAAATTTTTAAAAATTTAAATCCATATGAAAAATATATATAAATTTAAAATACTCAAAAAATTAAATATATCTAAACATCTTCTCTCGATATAGTTCAAAATAATTTTTAATTAAGAAAAATATAATTTGATTGTGAAAAAGGATGAGTAGGCATTATGTTTCAAACAGATAACAATCAAAATTTACAGTGAGAAAAGCATTTATGTAATTTTTATTCAAAAATAAATTAAACTATTAAAATAGCCATTTTAATTAAATATTTATTTTTACTTTTCTTAAATAAAAAATACTCTTTTATCTTTTTTTTTAATGTAATTTTATATCTTAGAGAATAAATATATATAAATTATAATAATAACTTTTTCACTATCAAGTATTTATATTAATAAATGCTGTCCTCTCTTTAAATATCCATCCAGTTTGAAATTCTAAACAACTATATATCTTAACATTTTCTTGAGAGTTAATTGAACTTATTAAAATTTTTATATTAATTAAATAATTCATTTATAAAAAGAGGAAGAATGAAAAATTCATTTTTATTATATAGTACATTAAACAAGATTTTATATTTTAATTTTTTTTTTAAATAATCAATCAATTTTCCGACAAAGATGCTATCATAGATTAAATGTGAGACTATCTGATTAACTATCAAGCTGGCAATCGGCATTAAATTAAAACATTACGACTAGTAATTATTAACATTTATATTTTATGATAAAATTAAAAATTATAAAATAATATAGAATTAGTTCAAATTCTTTTTTCTTTTAAAAAATATTTAAATATAAAACGGATTAGATATATTGAGAAAAAAAAAAGTCTTATTAGCAAGTTCGAATTAATCAAATACATCCTCAACAAAAGATCTGCCAAGTTTGTTCTTTAAGAATACTTTTTATTACATTAATATATAATTTATTTGGAGGGAAAGTTAGCTTCCACTCAACATTTAAATTTATATTTTTCATTTATAAAAACATTTTTAATTTAATTTCAATGTTTAAATCTTTTTTGGAGGGAGTTTCCTGCCCGTGCAATTTCCCACTTCTTGCATTAATTTCTATTGTTTGACAATAAATAAATTAAAAACATATAAATTTTAATTTCACTTACATTTACCATTTACTAAACAACTTTAATGAAATATAATTTTTAAAATATATTATTAATTTTTATCAAATTATATTAAAAAAACTTTGCTTAAATATTTGTTTTTATTTTTAATTAATTTTATTTTCATTGAAATTTAAATTTAGAACAAGGTAGAAAGGATATTTTAAAATGGATTATAAATAATAATATCAAAATTGATATTAAGATTTTTAGAAAATTATGAAAATTACATATGTTTATGTATAAGGCAGGAAACTTCCTTTTTTGGGGCAGGGAACTCCCACCCCTTATTTATATTTCTATATATTGTTTGCAAGATTTAGCACTTTTAAAATCACTCTATTTTTGCATTCCGAAGATTAAAATTATAATTTTAAGATTATATTTCGCCAAATTAATTTTAAATGAGTTAAGCTTTACAATTTCTTATAAATCTTTCTTTGTTTGTAATTTTTAGAAGACATATATTTGAATTTTTTTAAATTCTTGTCTTAATTATTAATTTTACTTCTACTTTAATGTGAGATTTAATGAATAAGTAATTGTTTGATTTTGCTTTAGATAGTGGATATTTTAATTTTATATTGAAGATTGAATACTATTAAAGTAAAGTTGCATAATTTTTATTTTGTAACATAAAAATATCAATTAATCTTACACTAACAAATATGAGGTTCATTAGCTAGAATGAAAATTTAATTATCCCTTAAAGGAGTTTGCTCAACATTAAAATAAAATAAATCATTTAATCAATCATGATTCTTTAATTTAAAATTTAGATTATAAAGTACAGGCAATAGTAATAGTAAATACATCTTCCATAATTTATAAACTTTATATGAATTAAAAAATGTTTAAATGAATATGTAATTGCTAAATTTTTATTTAATTAATTTTACAATTTTTTTTCACAAAAATAAATACTTGTGGTCTATAATTAAATTCCACTAATAATCTTCTATCTTCTAATTATATTAAGTTATTTTAATTAAATTAAAATTAAGCACTATATATTAAAAGTTAATACTTTTTATCTTTTGATTTCAATTGTGTATAATCAAATAAAACTTAAATAATTTTTATATCGTAATACATAGATCGATATTTATATAAATTTAGCAATTACATTATTTAAATAACAATTTTAAAATTGTTTACTTTTTTATTAATATTATTCTAACAGCTTCTCTTGAATTATTAAATATTTAATTAATGTAAATGTATAAATATAAATTACTGAAAGAATATCTGGCAAAACCATTAAACAAGCCAAGTCTGGTATGTTTATCTTGTAGTGTGTGACTATACTCAGGATCTTTGATTTTTTGAAATAATTCAAGTTCAGTGAATCAGCATTTAAGTTGATTACCCAAGTAAGACTATAAGTTTTTCTCAACTTGGTGAATGATTAAATAATTACTCTCATCATGTAAGAACTCAATCTTTGTAATCTAAGTAAGTCCCAATTTTCCAGATATGCCTATATTAATTAAAAAATTATTAAAAATATCCAATTTTGTGATTTTGAGAGATTTAGAATAAAATTACTATAATAGTAGAATTACATTTGAAGTTGAAAATTAATTATTATTAAAATAGTGCCATCTAAAGTTTTCCAATTTTAACAACAATCTTGGGCTCATTCAATTATAAATTGAAAATTAGCTTGACTTTATTATGGCGGTATTTTTAATCTCATCTCTGTAGCGAGATAATTTTATTTTAATTAGAAATTTCAAAAATTCATTAAAATTTACCTTTAAATTATAGTCTAGTCATCTCTCTCCTGGTATGAGATAATTAACACCGCCAATAAGAAAGTTCAGCTTATTTAAATTTTCTATCGAATGAGCACAGTTCGTTTAAATCCTATAACTTCAACTGCCACTATATTTAATTTTTACTTTTAATCATAATTTTTTCCAAAATTCAAATGTATTTCTACAATATTATAATAAAAATAAATGCGAAGATTGATCTTAGAACATCAATGCAAGTTTGTACTTTTAGCAAATTTTGAGCTTTTAGTTTTGATTACATGTTTAATTGTATATTAGTATAATTTGAATTTGAATTTAATTATTTATTCTTACAAATATATCAATATGTAATAATGGAAAAATTTGTTTTAATAAATTTTTACAAATGTAAATTATCCAAAAATTAAATTAAATTTAGATATAAGGGTTATCTGATATGTTTATCAGATTTTTTATTAATATTTCAAGAATTTTAAAGTGAGGCTTCATTAAGTTCGAGTTATAATGATAATTCGAATCATAAAATTGCTGAGAAAAAATGATTAAGGTAATATTTTATAATCTATAATTTCATTCAAAAACTAAATTAAATCTTTATTGCAATAATAAAATTAAGTTTGAAATTGGTAATTTCTTAAAATTGTGACTTTATTTAAGTTAGAATTTATTTGGAATAATTATTTTTACCATTTTTATTAGCATTTATAAAAGTATTAAAAATATTGGAGATATTTTATAGAATTAAATGGAAGTAATTTAAAAAATTACTTGGAAGTATTATCTAATAAATTAGTGTAAAATACTTTGTAATATAAATAAAATCTATAAATTTGTAAATTAATATTTTTAGATATAACATATTTTTTTATTATAAAATTTTGAATATAATTATAACATGAAAAATGAAAGAATTATTGTTTATATTAAAATATTGAGATAAAGAAATTTATAAAAAAATAATACGAGCACAGATAATATATAGCAATACATTTCAAATTGGAAGAGAAATGTATTTAAATTAAATTTATTTATGATTTAGTAAGTGCAGACAAGTTGGCCTACTTGGAAGACCCGGTGCTAATTACATTGATATTCAAATTTAGCTAAATTTTACAGAAAAAAGTTCAATTAGCCATTCCTTAAATAAGATATATAGACTTTAAGCGAAGGATATAATTATCATAGTTTGAAATGTTTAATTATAGCATAATTATTTGCTTTAATAATTTGATAAAGTAGTAATGTTCAAAAACTAAAAGTTCTTAATAGAATTATCCCATGATAAAAAGCAATTTATATTTGCAGATAATCTAATTATTTATTGCAAAAGGTGATTAGAATAAGAAAAATACTTGGGGAGGTAAGTTTTATGCAATCGTTTATGTTTTTTCTTTTTTTTTAATGCAAATTTAATAATTTTTACATAAACTTACAAATATTATTTTTTTATGACCTTATTAATTTTTAGAGCATATTTATTTATAATAAGAAGAGTAGTACCTGGAGTTTAAATAACATCTAATAGAATTAAAATTGCTTGAAATAATCTCAAATACTTAAAATTTATATATCGCGGATCAACTTCAGCCTCAATACCTTAAGATTCTTAGTTAAACTGGTATTCTGAAGAAGCGAGAGAGTGCTTTTCATCCATGAAAATAGAAATATAAACTAATTGATCAATAATTGAAGTATAATTAAAACTATGAAATAAATCTGGAGGTTTGTTGATAGTTGTAATTAAGATTAATATAACAAAATAATTTTTAAGATTAGGAAATTTCCCTAAAAAATATTTTATCATAAATCAGTGCAGGAAACTTCCCCTTCCAAATATTTTTTTTTAATTAAAATTATGAAAAATTAATAGAATAATTTAAGAAAGAATAAACCATGTTACTATTTGTTTTAAATTTTAAAATAAATTACATGGAAATTTAATTTATTTTATATAAAATAAATTCAGTTTTTTTATTTAAAGTTCAAAATTTCCTGAAATTTTTTATATTATAAATAATTTAATTTTTATTAATTGAACATTATTTTCTAAATATATTTATAGGATATAAAAACATCTCGAATTTTGATAATAAAAATTTATATTTAACTTAAAAACTAATTATTATTTATATTTACTCAAAAATATAATGTAACTAATATTTCTGTTAAATAATTATTATTTATGAAGTAATTTTTCAAAATAAAATATTTAGATTCACATTAAAGTTTATCATATTTTATCAATCAATAAAATAAATGATTATTATTTCAAAGATAAACTTTTCAGCAACAAGTAACATTATTTATTATTTTTATTAGTTTATTATATATTATCATAGAGTTAGATATAATTATTTATACCTTAAATATTATTTAAAAATTGATTATCTTTGTTTTTAAATTATATATTTATAATTAATTTAAATTTAACGTTTTGTATTTGAAAATAAAAATTAATTTATCCAAGATTCAAAAATATAAAATTATTTCTTTATTTAATAGATTAAAATATTAACTAAACTTTTTAAACAAATACCAATATATTTTATTAAAGATTAAAATTGTGATCCGATTCAATAAAAAATTATTTTCTTAAATAAAATGATTTTATTAAGATTTTTTATGAATGAGGTTTGCATTAAAATGAATTTAATGATTTGCTTTAAATTATATTGGATAATGTAATCGAAATTTAATTGATTACTTTTATTAAATTATTCATTTTTTTTAGTTATTATTACAGTCCAATTCATCTTTTCTTATATGTAAAATCAAAGTTATATTTACAATCACCTTCTTACACTGAATTATATTGCTTAAAAGTTAAGTTCATCTTACAATTATCGTTCTTGTAATCAATCTCTTCTTCTTCTTCATCGTCGTCGAAGTCTGTATAATCTAAAGTGACACCAAATTTAGTAGGAAAAATTTAATAAAACTCAGAATCTATATCTGGGTGTAGAAAGCCAGCCTTATAATATTATATATTTATTGTTTTTAATTAAAGTGAAAATAACGATTTGAATATGAATATGAGTAATTAATCAGGATTTATTGTGTAGATTAGGTCTTTAGCTGCATTTATAGTCTTAATTCCTCTCCATTTGCAGTATTTTAATCATCACACTTACTTAGCTTGTACTGTTCAGAATCATGAAGACTATTCGCATCTGATACTTAGCATTCCTACTGTCAACGAGAACCGCTTTTTAGGTGCTACTGCTGAAGCCGCCGCCATAGCTAGCCGCAAAGCTGTCTTGCTGGAGATCCTAGACCACTGAGAGACTCCATTATGTTTAGTGGAAATTTAATTATTTTCAGAGATTTAGTAAATTAAATCAGGCCAATTAAAACTTATTAAGTTTTAATGTTTGAGAAATTTAAATCATACTAATAGGTTTAATCTATAACGAATTTTAATTAGAGATGTTTTAATTAATTTTAGGCTTAAATGTATTAATTCAAACTTGCCCTAATTTAATTTATTAAATCTCTGAAAATAATTAAAATTCCACTAAACATAATGGAGTCTCTCAGTGGTCTAGGATCTCCAGCAAGACAGCTTTGAGGCTAGCTATGGCGGCGGCTTCAGCAGTAGCACCTAAAAAGCGGTTCTCGTTGACAGTAGGAATGCGAAGTATCAAATGCGAATAGGCTTCATGATTCTGAACAGTACAAGCTAAGAAAGTTGCGATGATTAAAATACTGCAAATGGAGAGGAATTAAGACTATAAATGCAGCTAAAGACCTAATCTACACAATAAATCCTGATTAATTACTCATATTCATATTCAAATCGTTATTTTAAATTTATATAAATAAATATATAACAAATTAATTTTATTAAGATTTGAAAAAAGAAATTACAAATAAGTGAATTGTATTACTTAATTTTAACTTAAATAACTAATTTTTTAATACAAATTTTTGCATAAAATAAATTAATTAAATGCTGATTATTAATTTGAGATAATTTTTTATTAACACTCTACCAGAATTTGTAAATCCAGGAATTAATACAGAGTTGAATTAAAAATAAATATTTAATTTGCAATAAACTTCACAAAATAGCTTATGAATAAAAAAAACTAAAAACTAATTGAATAGATTTACTTAATATTTATGTAAATTATTATTTAGTTTTTTTTCTTTCAAATTTTTTTAATTCTTAATTCAAAATGTAGTTGTAATTTATAGTTTTAAAAAAACCGTATAATTTATTCCAGCTTGTTTGAAGGATTAATTAAATTATCTCAAATCTTTTGAAATTTATCAATATAATTATTAAATTATTTGTTATACAGAAAATAGTTCCAAATTCTAGTTGTATGAATGGAACTTCAATCATATAATAAACATGCTCAAATAAATTATTCGAATTGCAATATATTTATTTATAATCTTGTCAATTTTATAAAAGGAAATTATTGAAAAAAATGATAATTTTTATTAAATATGTAAATTAAAAATTTATGTTATATTTATTAAAATTTCTATCTTATTATTTAATCTATATTAAAAATGATATAAACTTATACAATTTACTTATTAAATATGATAAAAATTTAAATGTAAAATTATGTGAATATAATGGATGATCTCGGTATTTAACGGGAAGTATATATTTTTTTTAAAAAAATAGCTTAAATCTTAAACTTTTGTATCTAATTGTTTCAAAAATTATTCTATAACTTTTAAGAAGAGTAATTTGAAAAATAAAAATCATTAAGATGGATTCATAATTTATTTAGAAAATTTTCTTTAAAATTTTAAAATAACTATAATTAGTAAAATGTTTAATAAATAATAATTTAATTTTGTAACTTATATTTTTCATAAAACTTAAATCCAAAAACAACATGAAAAACCAAATAAAAGTGTAACTTTGTCATGCAATAAATCATTAACTAATTACAATACTTATAAATATAAAACCTAATTATTTTTCTTTTTTATAATTTTTCCTATAGTTTTAGCTTATTTATCATTTTTTTTTTAAAGAAAAACATTTATTTTTTCTTAAAAAATATATTTAACTCATCCAACTTACATTTTAAATGTAAATAAATGTAATTTTATTAAGAAATCGTAATTAATATTTATTCCTTAAAGAAATAATATAGAAAATTACCACCCCTCAAATATCTATAACTTCTTTGAACAGATCAATTAGTTTCTTTCTTAGCTACTTTTACTCACAACAATAGTCAAACTAAGCATTAAAACTCTTAAGATGCTTTGCACTCTTAAAGTATACTTGTAACTTTTTGATAATTTAAAATTATTATAAACAAATAATAAAATGATATCTTTAATTTATATATATATATGCAATAAATTTTGAGAATTATTATAATAGAATTGCATTTGCCATTAAAAATCTACAGTTTGTTATAAAAAAGTAAAACTATAATTTTAGAGAAAAAATCATCATTTGATTTAAATTAAGATATTTTAATACATTTAAAATTTAAAGAATATTCTTAATTTTCTAGCTATTAAAATTACTAATTAACTAAAAAAGCGCATTTAGACTTTATCAATGTAAATTGTCTTTTATTTTCAAACTTTAATTACTTATTTTATAGAATCAATCAAGTTATAAAAATACTATATTATAATGATATATTTGTGATAAAATAATCCAATATAAACAATAGTATTTAAAATTCATAGAAATTTCCCTATTTATTAAAATTTTTAAATATTTAATTTTTGACAAAGTTCTTATCTTTTGAAGGCAATCCCTGTATCTTAAGAGTTTCTAATGAAGGAAATTGCATAAACAATTGTTTTTTTTAAATAGATGTAATTTTTATGTTTTTTTTTAAAATAATAGAAAACTTTGATTTTAGTTAAATAAATAAAACACCTAAATTCATATTTTACTCTGATTTTATATATTTTTTTAATATTATTTAATTTTTGTATATGAGTTAAAGTATAAAAAAATTTTGATTTCATAATATATAATAGGACAATTAATTTACAACTAACTATATATTTATCTTAAAAATATCACATTTTAAATATTCAATTATTTTAATATTTGTCTGGCCATAATTAATAATTTCTTTTTATTTTAAGTTTTGAAAAGTTTTTTTTTTATTTACTATTAATTGATTATGTAAATAATTAAAACAACTGAGGAATTGGGCAGTTGAAACTATCTGGATCTTAAATTATCAATTCTTTGATGTTTATATTGTTTAATAATTATTATAATTGAAATATATTAAAACCATCGCAATATTTAATTTTATTAAAGTTCTCAATAGTTAACCTCCAAAAGAAAAAATAAAAACAAATTTTCTTATGGATAAAGTTTTAGGCTAAAATATATAAATTAATTTTTTTAAATGAATTGTTTGGAGTTATTATTGAAAAATTCTAAGAAATTTTTCTATATTAATATCATTATTCATTATAAATTGTAATTGAAATTATTTTATCTTATCAACTAACCATACAATTTTTATTTTTTTACAAAATTTTCAAATTTGCATGTCTAATAAGTTAAATTATAAAAGTATAATAAATCCAACTTATTTGAAATAATTTATCAGTATATTTCTGATTAATTTATAGCAGATAAATTCTATTGAATACAAATAAAAAAATATTGATAAATTAAGTGTGCGTTACTTAAATTAAAAATAATTATAGATTGCAAGGTTTATTTAATATCGGAAAAGTTAATATTTATATTGTAAGGAAGGGGTTTCGGGGTTTTTGCCAAATATTTATATAACAATATGAACAATTCTTCTGCTTTGAGGAATTATATTATATGTACCATAATCTATGTTCAAAGATACTGACTTTTTCAGGGTTAACTCGATTATATCTAAGTTAATGTCTTTTTTTATTCTATATTAATTAGAGTGAATATTTTAAAATTCAGAATTTATGTTTTTTTATCAATCAAAAGTTATAATTAATAAAAATATTTATGTCTGTTTCATCAACTTTTTCATATTGACAATAGAGGGTTCAATAATTATATTTTAAAATTAAAAAAATCAATTAATTTTAATTATATTGCCAGAATTATAGAAACTTTAATAATTTAATAAAATTTTAATTATTGATTGACTTATCAAATTGTATATTTTCAGCAGCCAACAAGAAGTTAAAAGCAATTTAACTGCGCTAAATTATATGAGAAATTTATAATAAAATTTCGAATCTTTAAAAATAAACTTAAATTTACTATTTATTTATTATTAAACATTACAATTTCTTTATTTAATTTGTAGGTTTTCAAAATAATTTCTTTTTCAAACAGCCAAGAAATATAATAAGAAGTATGTAGTTGTATTTACATTATTTTCAATAAATATCAAAATGAATAGGTTCAATTTTTAATGGTTATTTAATTTATAAAAATCTAAATTTTTAACTTTTTATTTATTTTGAATTATATTAAATTGGTAAATAATTATTTCAAAATTATTGAATGCTCTGAAATTTAATACTTTTAGAAACTAAGAATCGTAAATTAAAGAAAAAGTTATAAAACACGGGATTAGAATGAATATTTATGAAAATATTAAAATTTTATTTATAAATTAAATAATTTTGCTCTAAATTTTCTTAAACTCCATCTCATAATGCAAATTAAACAGCTTTAGATCCTGTGCCATTTTTGAAAATGACTTGAACTTATTTAAAATTATCATTATTTATTTATTATTTAATTAAAAATTTAGCATTTTTAATAATTATGAAACATTAATACTATTGCCTTGTTATTATAATTTTTATATATTAAGTAATAAAATTTATGGAAAATTTAATATAGAATCATTAAGATTTAGTCTTTTCAAATAATTCAATTAAAAAGAAAAAATTTTTCTATTAAAATAATACCTAATAGCGAAATGAATAAAATGTAATTATTATCTTATTAAAATGTTTTAGAAATTTATGTTAATCTTTTTTATTGTTAAATAAATTATTATTAGGGGAATATCTAGTTTAATTATATTTATGGGTGGTGTTTTAGAAATACAATATAATTTATCATAAATGTGTCATTTATTTTCAAATAAATTTATGTACTCTTCAAATTTTTTTTAAAATGGAAAATAAATCATTTTCAAAATTGAATCCATGCATTTACTTTAAAATCATTTAACAAACGATTGTAATAAAATTATTAAAATATATATATTAGATTCTTAAATTAATTAATTTTATTTAAATTTTCTATAAATATATTTATAATTAAAAATAATCATATTTGCCAGTTCAAATTGATCAAAACATTCTTATGCATAGTATTTCATGAGTTTATTTCTCAATACTACTTTATTATTTTAAAAAATATTTTTTAATGGATTTATTTATAAGTTTTCATGATATTATTAGAAAAAAATAGAAATAAAATATGAAATTATTTTATTAAATTAATATTTTATTATTAAAGATATTTAATTTGGATTATTTTTATTAGTAATGATAAAATTGAATAATTATTTAGGATGCCATTAAGAAGCAAACTAAATATCTTTTCTAATTAATTGAATTATATTTTTTAAGTATTGAATTGATAAAAAATTGTTTCTTTATTTTTTTATTATGATTGAAAAAAAAATTAGCATCTTAGTAACATAATAGGCAAGAAAATTATTTATTATTTTAATACCTTGTTGTCTTGTCTTAGACAATCTTAGTGATCTGGTAAATAATTTATGATTAATTAATATCAAAGTTACTAATATTTATTAGGAAATACTTTTATGTAACATAATTGTAAATGAGTATAAACAATTTAATTTTTATGAATACTGCTGCTTAATCCGCTACATAGATAAACTAGATGGTTTTTTACTTTGATTTTTTTGGGTTTTCCAATTCAATTATAATCAAATGAGCTAATTTTTTATTAATAATTTAACAAATCCTACTATTTATTCAATTTCATTTTATTAGTAACTTTAAAATTAAATTTTAAGTATAAGCAAAGAATTTTTTTATCAACACCATTTTTTATCAACAGTAGGCAGTTTATTATTTCATTAGATATATGTTTTTTGATAATCGATTAATCAAATTACAGA
>ARYC01003824.1:0-23222 GCA_000711775.1 Oxytricha trifallax
TGGTAGATATTAATGCACTACCTGCATGAAGTCTTATACTCACTCAGCTAAAGTAAAGTGACATATGCAAAAGCATCATTTAAGCGAATTCCTGATTAAAGATGAGGAAACTTAAAAGCTTGTACCTGCTAAAAGAAAAAATTACTCTCTTGAGTCACAAAAAGAACAGTATGAGAGACTTAAGAGATAGAAGCGGTTGGAGTCAATGAACCAACCAGCAAATGGTATGTATATAGCATGCTTATAAGAGAGGGCAATGTATATACCTGCATTAAATGCAGTCGAAATAAGCAGCTGTATTGAAAACTATTTGAATATTGACGTAACTAACAAGGTTAAACTTATAGATGTTGATGAATTCGCTTACAAGGTTTATCCATTCAAGTATCTCATTAAGAACGAGCAATATTAAAATGAGTTTGCAAATGAATACATAGTACTGAGAGAGGCTTAGAAAAGATAATGCAAGAACTTAGCTAAGCTCGACGGAGTTATACTTGGTCATGGTTTTATTGCTTTGAGACTAATGAAGTTTGAAATGACTCTAAGAGAGTATCTCTACCATAATAGATATCCTGATGATTTGAATGAGATACTCAAAGATATGACTAAGGGTGTGAAGGAGCTCCATGATCTAGGGTATGTTCATAGAGATTTGAAGCCAGAAAATGTAATGCTAAAACTCTGCCCTTTAGAAGTAGTAGTCATAGATTTCAACAGAGCAATAAGACAAGAGATAGTGACTTTAGCTAAGGTTTTAGGCACTCCAGGATACTTCCTATAAGAGAGAAATGGACAAATGGCTCTGTATAATTGGATGTTTGGGCGGTAGCTGCAATTATCTTAGAGTGCGTTATGGAAAGTATGTCATACTTTGAAACAAAACATGAGAAATAATCAATAAGTTTGGCTGCTAAACATATTAAGCAAGATGAAATATGCAATGAAATTAAGAAGATAGTTGAGATGGTAATCATAAAAGCTCCAGCATATCCAAGATAATCATTAGATGATATACACGAACAACTACAGACTGCTAGATTCAAGAGGTATCACAAAGATAAGCAGATAAAATTTGTTTGAATTAAGTACACTAAAACTCTTAAAATATTCATTAAATTCATATAAAACCTGCGTTTTCTCTACTAACCCCAATAAGACCCCAACTATACCCTACAAATCAAAGCACTTATAAACCTCACTAAGGGGTTTTTGTGGTTTTGAATCACCACTCACTCATACCACCAGTAACAACACTGGGAATTCAATTGAAGCGTCGCTACACTCTTGTAAATTTGCTGGCCATTCCCTACTTATTTTTCACGATTGCTATTGTATCCAGTTTCATAAACACATAGATGATTTTTATACTACGTGATGAGAACTATTTTGCTGTACCATAGAATTAGATTGGGACAGTCAGCAGCGATATTATGTTTTACATGCAACTCACATCTATTAGTTTGAGTTTGTTCATTGGGTATGTATTTGACATTTTTGGGCGTAAGATTCCCATTTTTACTAGTCTAAACTTTAAATTTTGATTTAAAGTCCTCCAATTTTTTAGGTCTTCCTATTTTAATTTACTAATGTGCGGCTGCTTGATGATTTTAATACCCTAAGTTGCTCCTGTGGTTTATCCATCCCTCATAGTAGTAAGAATTGCAATTGGAGTAATGACTATCGCCCCAAATTGCCATCCTCTGGTAAGTGATTATGTTTCAAAGTCATACAGAGGAAGAGTGACAGGATACTAAAGCTACGGTCAAATTATGGGAGAGTTTTTTACATATGCTGTACTATTCAGTATTTAACTAAGCAGCTTCGACGTCAGCTATACTGTTGTGGGCCTACTCATTATCAGTCTTTCAACATTTTCACTTTTAATGATAAAAGAGCACAAAGAACCTAAAAATTCAAACAATGTAGAGGCAATAAGCACAGCAAGAAGGGATTGCTGTGACGACTGCTTGGAAGGTAAACCAGGAATACTTCCAAGAATATTATGCCTAACAAATGTACTTAGGTAGGAATGTAGGAACAATATCGTTCTCCCAATAAGTTTCTTTGGAGTATTCATAATTAAACAATCCGCAATTTTATACAATACTTTCCTTATTCTAAAGATTACTTCTTACGTAGATACTGGTATCTTGGCTAGTGACTAATAAGCTAGAGATATAGTACAAGTTATCAAGATAATCTAAGTTTAAATTTTATATTAATTCCTTATAGTTTTTGCAAGCTTAATCTTGATCGTCTTTGCAGGCCACTACTCAGATAAGCTGAAATATACCTACACAATCCCATTGGCTTTTATTTTGAAATCATGTGCAATAACCCTCCTTATTTTCCTAGATAACCCGCACAGCTACTTATTTAAATTTAGTTGTGTAGCGATTCAATCTCTATCCTTAATTTAAAATATCTTAATCGATGGGCTATTCTCCAAAAACCTAAAAAAAGAAATCAGAGGTACTCTCAATGGAGTGTATTTCACTTTTGGAAGTCTGGGTATGCTTGCCTTTGCCAAAATTGGAGGTTATTTATACGATTAAGTTTCACAAGATATGCCTTTTATACTATCCGCTGGTCTCAATGCATCTTATGGGTTGATAATACTTCTGCTCTATATATTCAACGTCATTAAACATTGAGTAATAGACAACTCTAGAGACCAAGATCTCTGAACAAATTCATCAAATAAATACAAAATAATACAGATATAATGACGTCGATTTCATAACAAAATGAGATATAGATTTCAAATAATTTCTTAATTTAAAAAGGGACCTCAATAAAAAGATTTGTGTTTAATTTACTATTAAATACTAAACTGGTTTTAATAGAAAGATTTCGCAAATCTTATTAGTCAGCATGTTTCCTTATTGTCTATTTGACAAGTACTTTAATAATTTCTTAAATCTCAATTTTTATGAATAACTTAACATAATTTATTACAATATTATGGATTTTGAGCAACTCATTTTTTTCATTTAATATTTATAAAGTTTATATAGCTTGCAAAATGTCTTAAATACCCATAGATAATGATTACATAATGAATTCCTCTCTTCAATAAAACCAAATCGGGTTGAATTCAAATTTAGATTAATACTCAATGATCCTCCCAAATAATGGCTCACTAATAAATGATACTTCAAATAACAACGATCGCAGTCAAAATAATACACCCGAAAACATTGCGATAAGGTAATCGCAATTACAATAGTAACATTAAAACTTGCTTATTTAAAGACAACAGTAGCAACAATTACAGTCACTAAAAAATGGTAGTGAATTACAAGGCCATCATACTTCAATGACGAATAAAAATCTGAAAGAATTCATGGGAATCATTGATAATAATGAAAAAAGATAATAAGACAATCCGTTCTCTTAGTTATAGCAAAATAGTAGCAATTTGTTTAATGAAGATGAAGTAACTTACAATGAAGATGTTATATAACAAGATGACGATGGTTCATTTATTAAATCACAAACTTAAAACACTAAAAATATCAGTGCAAATATTATTAACTAAAATGACTTGACTTAAAACTCTCCTCAAGTGATAAACAATGAGTTGGATAAGTTTTACTTTAGTAAAGACAAATTTGACCAAATTTAAAATATGCAGGATAAGCAAAGTTTTGGAGCTTTAAATGCAGTTGCATAAAATTAGAGTATTTCATTAGCTCAGTAACAAAATTCAAAATTGAGAAAACAATCTCCTGATTAAGACGATTAAGTGCGTATTTAAACTGAAAGGGATAATAGTGAAAGTAGAACAATTGCTTAAAACAAATCAGTTACACAAATTGATAGTAGCAACCACCAAAAATAATCAAGCACTACTTAAAATTAACTTAATACTGGTGCTAACAGCAGCAGTAGTAGTTTGGTTCATTTACCACTGATTAGCCCTAAAAACAATACAATAATCCTTCAAAAATAGAATCATTAACATACAAATTAACTTTAAAATTAAGGGTACACCATGAATAAAAATAATAATAGTCATCCTGATACAACCCCTTAAAAACTACCTCAAATCATCCCAGACTAAGATAGATTAAAAGCTAACATGATTATCCCAGATTTGCACTTGCAAATGCAATAGAAATCTGATGGATAAATTGTAGAATATGGAAGTAACACAGAAAGAGTGGCTATTCTTGAAAGAAAGCATGGTGGCTACTTGATGTTAAGTTAAGATAGACTGTTTAAATATGATGATCTGAAGAGACAACTGGATTTTTAGATACTTAAGTTCAAGGATGCTATTTACAGAGGTTAGATTAAAAATGGAGAGAGAAGAGAAGGTCTTGGTAATGCTAATATTAAATGAGATAATAATTTAAATACAATCACTTATTTACTATTCAAACAATATTATGGTATATGATAATGGAAGAATTTACGAAGGATAATGGTAAAACGATCGTAGACACGGAAAAGGATTTGAGAAATATTCGAACTAGAACACTTATGAAGGAGATTTTTGTAGAGGCAAAGCACACGGCTATGGTGTTTATAAATGGAAAAATGGAGAAACATATGAGGGTGAATGGATTAATGGATAAAAAGAAGGTTAAGGAACTTGGTAAAGTAAGTCACATAATTTCATGTAATATAATCATTTTTATAGATACTTTTGGGGAATCATACAAAGGAGAGTGGAGAGACAATAAAGCTAATGGTCATGGAGAGCACATTTGGTCTACAGGTGATAGATATGTTGGAGATTGGTTTGAATTTCTTAAACATGGCTTTGGAACAGATTTCTTCGCAAATGGTGATTAGTATACTGGTTAATACAGATATGGCAAACCCTGGGGAAGAGGGAAGTACATTTGGTTAAATAAAGATATATATTAACATTTAATTATTTAATTGGCTGTCAGGTGCAACCTATGAAGGAGAATTTGAAGATGGAAAAAAGTAAGGCAAGGGAAGGTGGGAAAAGAGGTAGTCAGTCAAAGACGAGACATCAGGTTAAGAAGAAGAGATAGTGGTATACTACGAAGGAGAATACAAGAATGATGTAAAAGAGGGCTATGGTCAATACAGGTGGGCATCTGGAAACTTCTACAAGGGTTACTATAAAAACGATAAGCGACATTTCTATGGGGAGATGTATTGGAATGATGGCAGTATATACAAAGGAGAGTGGTGTGATGGAGTTTAGCATGGCTATGGAAAAATGATATTTGCAACTGGAGAAGTTAAGGAAGGATTCTTTGATAATGGAGTTTTTAAATTCGAAGGAAACGAGTTACAAATCAAGCAGTACATGCAAATGAACAACATAAAGTCAAGCGACAGTGAGGCTAGCATAAACAGCAAGAAATATGGATATAGTACTGATAGCAAGAAGAATGTTTAATTTTCATAAAGACCAAGCAACGAAGCAAGTTTCATTTCAAATGCAAATCATAGAAAATAAAGCAATAGAAGAAGCATAATTATTTTTATCTTAATATACTTCCTCAAGGTGTGAATGGGAGACAAGGAAATAAATAAAATGACTTGAGCTTAATAAAAAATTAATCTAAACTCAGGAAAAATGAATCAGTTCCTTCTCTACATAAAAAAGGACATAACACAGAGTAAAAACCAAATTAAAATCTCAGGAAAAACTTTCTCTCTCCTGCTTAAATTGATAAATCTGATAGCTACTTATAAGAAGGGGATTTCAATCCAAACAACAATTAAAACAATAATAGAAATAACCAAGGCAGCTTTTTGCAAAACCCTAAAAGTGGAAGTTTCATGAGAAATCAAGGTCATTCACTCAGCAATTAGAAAAATAGTTATCTAGGTTAAAATAACAATACACAAAGCAGAAGGCAGCTCTATGAGTAAAATAATCATAATAGGAACTTCGGTCTTTCATAAGTAACTGAGATATCTGCTGAACAAAATATGTATAATTTAGAAAGTGTCTTGAGCAATCATTAATAATAATGACATTAAATTATTTATAAAAAACAAAGGCATTAAGTAATTAATAATCAAAGAAGAGGGAATTCAAACAACCCAAAATTGAATAAAGTTGCAAGTTAACTATTGCCTGATATATAATAAAGAAAGTTTATTGTAAAAGATCATTAAAGTGCAACTAGAGCAGCTAAAAATTATCATCCATAAAATTTATCTCAGGAAGATTAAGATAACTCTTAATTATAGCTTTAATTATTTGATATTATCTCGAATGAATCTAAATTTATAAATTTATAATAATGGATCAGAGACATTACTAGAATGGAAACTTTAACAATGGAAATAACAACAGCATATTGAGGGGTGTAACCTCATAAAGCCATTTAAGAGATATCCCTAAACCAATTATTATTCACAGACCATGGATAAACTTTGTTTTAAATATCTAATTTTGTGAATAATTTAAAATATTTATTTACCATCAGGAGTTGTGCATAATAAGCTAATTCCTAATGTTTGAAAAAATTAATATTCTATCATAAAACTTTATATATTAAAGAGAAAAAATTAAAATGTGTTATCATTCATTATTTAGAGAAAAAAATATTGTTAAATTTGCAAAGATATGGAATTGTGATTGCGGTAATATGAATTAGTAATAAATAGAAGGGATTCTAATGAATGCTATGTATTAATAAATATCTAAAAATATCTATATATTAATAATTCAAACATAGTATAAAGTATGAGAAATCATAGATTCTCATTATAAATTATATCATAATATTATTATCAAATTATATGAGTTTGTTCCTGCGTCACTCTATTTTATTTATTGACATAAAATTATATCATAATTGTTAAGATTACTGTGATTATTGCTGTTGTTAGAGCGAGTTGCTGATCATTTGAATTTGTTTGAGTTTTTGCAAGAGATCAGCTTGGTTGATATTAGTACTGCTACCGCAGTTGTTTTTATTGGCACTATTATTAGTAGAATTAATAAAATTAATGGAGTTAGAATTGCCATTATTGCTTTGGACTAGGCCGCTCAAACCACTCAGAAGAGATCCAGACCCACTGCTCTTGATAGTCTGTTAAGACTAGGCCATAGGTCTCAAAAGTTGTGAGGCGGAGGGGATGTTTGAGGTGTTCGTGGCTTGAGATTGGGGTTAAGGTTGTTGTTGCTGAATGACTTAGGAAGTTGCACTATTGTTAGCTGAGGTAGGCATTGTTTAAGAAAAAATGTTCCCACCATTCGCTTATTGTATAAAGTGATAAATTATAGAGACATGAAAGAAATTCTAAAGAAATTTTTTCATTAATAATAGGCTACTATTCCAGTGAGAAGATTTGTCAACTAACTAAGCTAAGTTTGGTTAGCTAAATTTGTAAGCTAAGGTTAAGAACATTGTGGAGGCTGCATCATTTGTGAATGAGGTGGGGAGACCTGACTGAACAAGTTAATAAGCTGGTTGTTGCTCATGCCTTGATTTGTGGTTGAGGTTTGAGCTCCAAGATTTGCAGGAGGATTTGCTGTCAGTTAACTATTTAGTAAGACGTTTCCAGAAGTTGCGCTCTATATCATGGCTGTGGACTATGGCGGACTTTTTACCAAGGGCTTATTAAACAGTTCATTATTAGCTACTAACTCTGTCAAAATCTTTTGGAGATTCATGATCTCGTTTATCAATATTAGCATTCTCTCTAGTATAGAGTTGCCAGTGCCAGCTGCTTGCGAGAGATTCAGGTCAATCATGCTACTTACTATAGAAAAGTTGGGTGATTTCCTGACAATTAATTACTTTGATTTATTATAGTTAGCTTTTGAGAAAGTTTTTGAATATCATTCAGCAAATCTGAAATAACTCCAAGATATTTTCTACCATCACTGAAAAGATCTACCTTGTCATTGTAATAAATTTCAGACATCAGAGCTTCTTTGCGCTTGACAACCTCGTAAAATTGACCTTGGAGAAGCTTTTTCTAAACAAAATTTTAAGATTTATTCAAACACAGAATTGCAAAAAATTTTGAATTCGGAGAAAAAATCAAATCTTACCTCATTATTTAAGAAGAAATAATTGGATCCTACTCCAAGACCCTATGTAAGGGGATTAGTTTAGAAATTTGGATTGATTCCTAAGGGATCATTTCTTTGAAATAGTAAACTTTGCCTTTCATTTGGTGACTCACTCTGAGTAAAATTGATGTCCATACTTCTCTCCCCAATAATGTTGAGGGTACCTCTCTTGCTATCAACAATAAAGTACCAAAAAATGTATTATCAACAACTAGGTCAGCGGCATTTGAAAGCTTTTGTCTTTTAACGATCGTAGAAGCTGAGGTAAAATCGTCATCATCTTCATTTTAATCTTTTTGGGATCCATCTTCATAGAGTGAAATCGCTTGTCTGAAAAGTTCAAGTCCTCTAGTTGTATTGCATTGATCTTCGGTTTAGTTGAGGTAAGCAAGTGCCTCTCCACTCTTGAGCTTCTTTTAAATTCTTATAAAGTACTTCTGGGCGTGTGATCGGATTTGTGCGCCTGATCTAGTTTTCACAAAATCTTCAACTTTTCTCCAATCTTTTCCATACAATCTGATAGCTTAAAATTTATATTCATAAATTGCTTTAGTTTAAAAGCAATTATTTATGATAGCTAAATCCAGAAATTTAAGATATTAAAGATATGAAAAAATCTTGTTTGAGAGTGTTTGTATTTTGAATGTTAATCTGTGTTAAAGTATTATTATGACTTACCTTGTACAAATTTTTTATGCTCCTCCTTGGTCCACCTGCCGGCAGTCTTACCAAGCATTTGTGCTTATGTCACTTTTTTCTTTTTGGACGAGAAGTCTTCGTTAGAATTCTTATTATCAAGATTTCCTTCTGACTGTTCCTCCTCTAAATCCGAATCATTTGACATATCTTTGCAGGTCTCTTAGATTTACGAAGGATTTAGCTGACCATCTTATTTATAGTCCAAGATATCTTAATTGTTTTAGCTCTATTTTTAGCAGTTATCGACAATAGTCTCCAACTTGACACCTGTGGACTACAACCCACCGCCAAAACTTCAATATAAAAAACTTAAATGATTGTGAAAATAAGGAATTCAAATTAATTATTAAACTTGTGACGTTTCCAGTTCCAAGTATAAAGGATTCGCTGAATGTTCTCTTTCTACATACTATTGCTTATGATAAACATATTATTAAAACCATAAATATTAAATGATTAAGAAGATTGAACTAGATTGATTCTTTCTTCCTCTAAATTTTCCATCTACGAATATAAGTTATGTTAATAATTTACTAAGCATACTTTCATCAACATATTATACTTTGGGAGTTGTGTTAGTTGATAACTTAACTTAGTTTATAAAGATTAGTTAAAATTCTATTTAATATTACTGTTATATTAATGATATAGGGAAATTAAAGAAATAAAGTTATTTAGAAATAAATTCTTGGTGATGCTAAATACATATTAAATATCAAAATGTAAGAAAAAGAATCAAATAACTGCAATATATAATATGATGCAAAATAAGCATATTTTTTATTAGATTAATATGTAAAAATAACTTTTGCTTACCCAAATGATTAGTTTATAAATTAAAATAAAAGGATTTAAAAAGATGGAATTTCTTAAAAATTCATTTGATAATAAACTAGTATCAATAAATAATGAGCAATAATATAATTATATGTTAAGACGTCAGCTTTAAACATATAACTTATTAGTTAGAGATATGAAAAATCTTAATTTATTAAACTTTTAAAATATTTAATTCAGAGATTTATAAAGATTTGCAGCCCTCTATTATTAAACTTATCACATATCCAAAATGCTATTTATTTATTCTTGACGTCATTGTACAACTTTATATTTATATTAATTAAATTATTAGAAAGGTATGGTAATTTAGCTTAAATTTTTTCATTCTAAAAATAAATAAATTAGTAAATTAAACTAATCAAAACGCAAATAATTTTTCCAATTTGCCTTACAACCAATCAAGATAGCTTTTAAAATATTGTTTTGGATCCTTGTAACAAAGGGCGTTATGGATTTGGAGTAAGTCTCGTATTGGCCCCATGACCGAAAGTTTTTAATTTCTGATCAAGAGATTTGAACTTGGATATCACAGACTGTGGCAAGCCAGAGGTAGTACTGATTGCAGCAGTCTAATAAATTTTATTATTTTATTTTCCACTTTAAATTTAAGACTCTAAATTTTAATCGACTATCTAGTCATCTACCGGATCTTGGCTTTAATCTAAGCTAAGTAATTTCTATATTTTTCTTTCTGAACCTAAGTGCTTTACTTAGATTAGTTAAGTTTTATTACCAAGATCTTTTCCGATTCTCTCTATCGGACTGAGCTGTTATAAGCGCGGTTTATTCATCGGTATGTTTATTTATTCAAGTTTTAGCGTCTAAAACTATGAAAGGGTTAGGGATATCATAATTTAAATAAAATTTATCAATTATGATTTAGCAAAGAAAAATTTAAAGCAATAAAATATCCAAAAGAAATACTATTATTTTTATTTGATATTTGACAACCAAAAATAAAGTTGTTTAATTTAAAAACAATCAAATTTACACTAATTTCATAAAGTTTATAATATTCATACATCCTAAAAAAATAAACATGTATACTTTATAATTTTTAATTTACATATATCTTCAATTAACTTATTCCTTAAAAACTTTTTGTGTTAATAATAAATTGGTTAGTTATTAGATATGAAAGTTTAACTGATAATACCCCCTTACTTGTTCTATTTTGTATTTATTTACTATTTTATTTAAGTTTTTTGGCTCCTATTTCTAAGATTTGACTGCTCTATTAAATTTGTACTTCCACTTTACTCGCCATTAAGCATATCAAGATGGATTTAATACTCTCTAGATTATATATCATTGCTTGGTAGAGAGGCTCTTTTAGAATATTTGTCTATTGGCTTGTTAGATTATGTAGTGGGCAATAAATCTTAATTTCCTGTAATATTTAGAGTACTGCTTTGTAAAGGGACCAGCTTATATTTATCGTCTCTGATCATCATTTCGCTTTTATTCTAAGCTTACCTAATCAGCTCAATTGAATGCGTATTTCCCGATAACTGTAAAAATTAGTCTCGTTCCTATCTTTAAATATGAGATTTTACCTGGCCATAATTGTTATCTTAGTTGCCACCTACTGAACTAACTCTAAAATGAGTTCTCTCATATCTTCTTAACTCATCGTTAATTTGAGTTAAGTCATCTTACTAATCGATGAGGCTTGCGTGTTAAAAGACTGTATGAGGTTTCCTAAGTTGCCTCAGGTAACTAGGCATTACTCTACTACCCACTGCCAAAGTATTACTCTCAAAATTTTAATGATATTCTAGCTTCTCTTAGCCTTCACTACCTTTTATCGGGGATAAATATGCTTAGTTTGCTATAGTAAGCATTTTCAAATCATGTTTGCTGATCTTTGGTTATATGAAATCTAATTTTTTGGGCTATAAAACCCCAATTTCATTCGATGACAGTTATTGCTAATCTTAGCTGAGCTATATCTCACTATCTTTAATTTTAGTATCTATGCTATTGTCATAAACAAGAATTTTATCATTGCAGATTTGAGGATTTTAGTTAAATTGCAAGGTTTTATTTCCCATAAATTTCTGAATTTTGGAATTTTACACAACTTTTATCTCTTAATGCCTTGTAGTTGGCTTTTCTTTTCTAAAACTATTAATTTTGGTATTTTTGTTGATGTTTATATAAATATTCTTATTATTAACTGTTTGATTTTGAGTGTCTTATTAAAAGCTCAATTAATTTGTCTAACTCACGATTTGTTCTGTGTTCAAAGTATTATTGATGAGTTAATTGCTTTTAAACTTACTTTACTTGACATGTTAGTTAGCTTTTGATTGATTTTAAACATGAGATTTATTCGTTTTAGTGGGCTAATTGTATAGTTATGAACTATTTTACTCAGTTTTTACTTTTTTAAGACTTTTACTCTTTTGAATTTCTGCTTCATTATATTCTTCAACGTTCTCCTCTAACTCCAATATTTTCACACCTGATATGCTCTACCTTGAAGATTTAGGCATTTTATCATTATTCAAAGATGAAAATGGATTTCTCAAGCCATAATATTATGCAGTTTAATCATTAATACTTCTTGGTGAATTTTGATTTAAAGTTATCAATAATGGGGATTTAGATTGAGACTTAGTCCTAGATATGAGTGGATTCTTTGTCAATTAGCTCTTCAACGATTAATTCTATATTCAAGACATTAGATTTATATGAAACTTAATTTACCAAAGACTAAGTGGATGAAGCTCAGGAAGTGAACTATAGCTTTTTGCTATCTCCAGATTAATCTCTATTAATAACTCCACTTTTATTCTACAATCGTAAACTATTGATATCTCCGCTAAACTGCATTCCTAAGATCTTCTGAGTGTTTATATGACTATTATCACTAATTTCAATCTTTAATGCTTCAACTAGAGTGTCTAATGCATTTGAAAACTTAGGAGGTAGGTGTTTAAAAGAGTCCATGACACTCAGTTTTTCATAGTTATTTTGGTAGTAACTCAAGAACTTCTACTCATTACACTATTCTAACATGGATTAATATAATCAAGTAAAACAATTTGAAAACATTAGACTAAAGAATAATTAAGAGTTTACTTATTACCTTGCTTTATGAATTTAGTCAATCGGTAAGAGAGCAGTTAAATAATTGTGAAAAGAGTCTTATTGTAGAGAGTCTCTTGCGATCTCTTAGGAAAACCGCTGTAAATTGACATTTAAAATTTTAATTATACATACTGAAATAAATAATACTTTAATTACTGTATGAATCAAATTATCTAAACATTTTATGAGTAATTAAATTAAGAATATATTGATAATATATTTAATCGTTTATTTATAAATAAAATGCTGCCAAACCATAATCAAAGTAATAAATCTCAATAATCAACTAAATTATTTTATTCAATTATTTACCTATATAGATATTGAGGAATCTAACCTCTAAAATAAGCCTAAATGTAAGCATATATTTTATATTACTTTACTAATAAAAGAGAGAATGATACTTTAAGATTAAATTACGTTTTGTTTTTTATGGTGAAAATTAAAACAAATTTATTATAGATGTGAGTGGGACAAGAGATAAAGATCAAAAGTATAAATATAATAAGTGTTAGAAGAAGTAATCTTGTCCTAGAGCTGTATATAAAGACTAGTAAGTCATATAAAATACAAATGAAAACTAAAATCAATACTATTTTTATAGAATTTGCAAGAAGCACTATCTTGACTAAATCAAGGCAGTTATAAGAATGGAAATGAAAAAGGTTTATAGAGGACCAGATTAAGTAAGAAAAATAAACTATATTTATAGAATTTAATAAAATTAATTATATAGGCATACTCTGCAATTGACTACACAGGCAAGGGTCACATTACAGAAGAAGACTTCTTGAGTTGCTTAATTATTAAAAGAATCACTCAATCAAAATACCTAGCTTCAGATGTTCAGGAATATTTACACAGAGACAACTTATTTTAAGTGAATGATCCCGACTCTAAGATGGACTTTGAAACATTTAAAAAGGTCTACTTCCCATAGTTGTTTCATGTAAAGGATGATAATTTAAGTGAAGATGAGCATGATGATTTGCAAAAGCTAAAGTATGAAAAATAAAGCAATTAATTATTTATTATATAACTAAATATTAAAGTAAGGAGTGGCAATTAAAAAAGGTGATCAATAGCAAGTTATATCAGACAAGTTAACCAAAGTGGAAAACATGATAAAAGATAAATTTGCAAATAATTGGGTCAGTGTTAGGAAAGCTTTTCTTGATTTGGACACTGACTATGATGGTTATGTCACTGTAGAAGACATCCTCAGGTATTTTGGCAGTGAAGGTTAAAACAAAGAGTTTGATTTCAGGGATTTAAAGAAGCTAATAGTTGATAAAGATTCAAAGAGATAAGGAAAAATTTCTTATGCTGATTTCTCAAAGTGGATGGGAGGAGTCATACATTAAAGCGAAGGTTTCTACTTCAGACATGACTCTATGAAGAATCCTTAGTATGAGAGACAACTGAAGAATTATCAAGAAAAAATCATGAAAAACAACTATAAAATCATGAAAGAGCAGCTTGAAGAGATGGACATAGAATCTACTGTTATTGAGAAGATTAAATTTTAATGGAAAACACTGAAGAAAGCATTTATAGATCTAAATTAAGAAAAGAGTGGTGCCATTAAACCTAGAGAACTTTAACTTTACTTGCATCATTGGGGTTTGTTTATGAATGATGAATAATTCAAGAAGCTCTTTGACAAGTTTGATCACGATAAAGACGGCAAGATCTCCTATGAGGATTTCTAAAACACTGTTGGCATGGAAATTAATCCCATGGAGTTTTTATATTTCCGTTAAGATAACCCTAAATAACCTCGTTAATAAACTTGTAAGCATGATAAATGTTGGGAACCTCCAGTAGGATTCTCAGATTATTGCTTAACTCATGTAAAAATGTTCAAGGAAAGAGGTCTCCAAATTCTAACTGGGTTGAGTGAAAGAATCAATAACTGGTAAGACTTTTTAAAGAAAGTCAGATAAAACTCAGAGAAAGATGATTCTAACATCATTAAATATAAAGTATTTCTAAAAATACTCGAAGACTACAATATTAAATTTACTGAAAGAGAGAAAGAGTTAGTGATGTAGTCATTTGTGGCTAATTAAGATAGGCAAAGCATTTTAATTAATGTGAGCAGACTCTATAGCATCAAACTCACAAATAAAATTAAGAAAATCTATGACAAGGTAGATATGTATGAAGAAGCAGATAACCCAGACTTGGTTGATAACAGCGGTTACTTTGGTATATTTTACAGAGAAAAAGTCAATCTTTTGGACTTAACTGATGCCTAATTTATTGAAATCATCCTTAAAAATAACAAGCTTGTCGGTATAATGAAGAACATCAAAGAAATTGACAAAGACAATAATGGGTATGTCACAAATCAAGAGCTCGACGATATCTTCAAAATGCATTATGAAAAGGAACTTGGAAATAAAGACTTAAAGAAACTCTTCAAACCTTTTGCAAGTATACAGAATAGAATCTTAATTGATTATAAGAAGTTAAGAGATCACATTTTACTCAAGTTAAAAGAAAAAGGGGATGTAAGCAGATCCAATTTAGTAACTTAATCAACAGAAAAACCATAAAACTTAAATAGTCACAGTAAAAATGCAAATTCAACTTAACTAAGACAAGATAAAAGAGCTGAATCTTTGAGAAATACAGATAAATTGTCAATATTCAAATAAAATATGCCAACTACAGACAGGTAAAACTTGTAAAATATGAATCAAAGCGTCTATAAAAACAATTCATTTGCTCTGGATAATAATGGTTTAAATACTTCTATGAGAGATTTTAATCAAAGGATTTAAAAAACACCAGATCCAATGATATAAAAGTTAAGGGAAAGTAGTGCATTGAAAAATGAGAAATTAGTTTTATCACCCGATTAATCAGCACTCATCAATCGAGTTAAAACTCCTTCACTTATGCAAAAACCTTTCTAGAACTTTAGCATGATTAGTAAGATGTAAAATATAGGCAAGGGTGTTCCTGAATTAGGAGGCAAAATTGAGTAAATCAAACCTAAATTAGCTTATGAATGGAAAAATATTTATAGAGCCCTTAGTTTGCAAGATTCTGGTAATTCAGGAAAAATAAACCTATTATCTTGAATGGCAAAGAAATGGTTTTGTTTATTATAAATTAATTTATTTTAATATTAACATAGAATGTTGTTAGATAGGTATCTATTTTCCACTAATATAGAAACAAAAACTGCTTAAAGAATATTAATAATTCGTTGACAAGGTATCGATAATTAAATGCCACTTTAGTTATTTTTAAATACAGAATAACCTATATATTTTTTTAATAAATTTATATTGCTATTTCTTCCTCCTTTATTTTTCATAAATTTTATCCAAGAAAATATTTGAGAAAACAGTACATTAAAACGGAGTATACTTAACCAAAGAGGAAACTCTTGCATTATTCGTTAGATTTAGTGAGAATGAAAATGACATAGACTATGGCAGATTGTCTAGAGAATTGGGGTTGCAATCAAATTCACTTAACTTAGTCTCCTAGACTCATTAATACTTGAGTAAAATACATCAATACGGACAGCAGAGTGTGGTGGCAGGTTAACACTCTAGACCTATGTCTTAAGCCTCTGGGCTATCGATGGCAAGACCTTAGTAATTTAGAGAAAAATCAATTGCTGGATTAAGAAACAATAAAGATTTCGATGTTAGAAGTCTCTCCAGATCTGTGGTCAGCAACCAAGAATTTCACAATCTTAGAGGTTAAAGCTAACAAAAAGCTAGAGTGCCAGAGCCACTTAACAATTCAATGTTTAGTGGAGGCAATGAATACAAAATTATCTCAAAGACTTTGAACAAAAACTTGGAGCAAGTTAAAGAAACGCTAAAACGCTTTGATGGAAGCAAACGAGGCTTCTTGAGTGAACAGCAAATGCAATAGGTGATGAAGTCTTTCAATTTATAAATCAACAATTATAATAAGTTCAAGAAAGGGAGCTCTGATGAAATTGACTATATCAAGTTTCTTAAATACTATTTATGATTCGAAATTTTTCATTATTAAATTTAATTCTACTATAAAATTATGCTTATTTTGACTATATTTAATATTTCAAATAAATGTTGTTATTAAATTAAAGAATAAAAAATCATTTTCTCACTAATTATTCTTAATATACTTTTAAGATCTAGTGTTAGGCATCATTGATGATTATGGATTATTGGCTCTATTTGCATTGTTATTAATGCCTATTAAAATATTACTACTTGCTTTCTACATACTCTTTTTCATTTATTTTATTTCATAGTAACTATCCAAATTATTTTTATAATCAATTTAAACAAATTTAAATTTTCCCAATGTTAACGAGTCTGTTTTCATTATTTTAAATGACTGCTTGTAATTGTTTTACATCATTGACTTTGAATGTTTGATGATTGACTCCATCAATGTCTTGCTCTATCTCAATCTCTATTGTCTTAAATTTATCCTTGCATCTCTAATTGTTTGTCTATGAATAAATATCAGATTCATCATTAATATCCTTACATATTCTATATCTTTGAAGTTATTTTCTATTCTGATTGGGGAGAGGTGATTTATAGATATTTAACCCACATTTGCGTTCCTGGCCATTCTGGCCTTCTTCAATATTTCTGAGTTTTTCAATTGATCCACACTAGAAATCGAAGGACCATCGTAGTCTTTCTTTGGAACAAACGTTGGTGCTTTCTATATAAAAATCATGATTACTTGATCGACTTTATATAAATGCTTACATGGTTCCTGTTTTTATAAAGTAAATCTAGGATCTCTCTTAAATTCTTATCTTCATAGGGTTTCTTAGCAGCCACTCTTGACCCTTTCTTATTGTCATCAAGCTTCTCAGAATAGTGAGGTAACACTTTGATTTTCTTTTTCTTAGCATCATATCTGGGTGAGGGTAATTCATCTGGATCTATCTCTGAAATTGGTGTGCCTGCTCTCACCAAAAACATTCTTTCTTTTCTGTAATTCATGAACTCTGCATCTACCTAACCTATTTATTAGCTCATCACCTGGAATTCTTAAATAATAAATATTTTAAAAATAATAAATGAGTTAAAAATCTCAAATCATTCTGGCATATAAGTAAATTAATATAAATCTTCCTTAGATATTTCATCAAGCTCAGGCTCTAAATTTTACTAGATAATTACTCTAAATAATTCATCTTTCAATTCTTTTATTTGCTATCCTTCAGTTTTTCCAGATAACCCTACATTTATGCGAATTAATCCATTTTCTAAGTTATAGTTATTATCCTTTTGCTCCTTCATTACTTCTTCAAGCTGTTAAAACAGAGATTTAGAATTAATTTCATATAATTTTAATTTAATTATATCCTAAACATTTTACATAATATTTCATAGAATCAGTTAGGGGAGCACTATTAGATCCCTAGCCCCACAAACTCCTCTCAGCCTTCCTATTTTTCTACTGTGCTTCATATATCTTCCTTAGCTTAGACTTCTTGCCCTCGAACTGCCCTCGCATCATGCGCTCTTGATAGTATTTAGCTTTATCCAAGTCAGATAAATAAAAGTAATTTATTGCTATTTTATCGTAAGCATTCATTTCCCCTGCGTAGTCACCTTTACTCCAAGATATTTCAAGCTGCTTCTTGAAACATTTTATGGCGTTTTCGTATTCCTTCATGAATTAGTAGCAACTGCCTAACAGGGAATATGCCAGTAATCTCATATAAAAAAATTAGTATATTTAATCTTATTCTATCTTATTCGACTTCCTCTGCCATGTCTCTAAGTATTCGGAATTCTGCAATAGCAGCAAGAAAGTCTCTTTTGTTTAGCAGTAATACTCCAATCAGATTGTGCAACTTCATCAGTAGATTAAAATCATTAGCTAAGTGGCCTAAGTGAATAACTTATATAAATAACAAATAAAATCACATTTAACTTATTTAAGCAATTCATGGGCTTTCTTATGAAGTTTAATTGTGAAATAGTTTAACGATTTATCTATTAAAGCATGCACCACTTGCAAGTACATAACTTAAGTTTTATCGAGTTAAGATAGCTCTTCTTTCTTTAGTTTGACTATAAGTGATTTTTATAATCCTCCCAATAGCATTGATTAAGAATAAATATAACAATAGATCAATATAAAGCATATTGGGATTACCTTTCTTGCCATTATTTTGATTATTCATAAATTAACCAAGTTTATCCTAGAACTATCTGCCAACAGAATTTTAAGAGAAATAATTAATGCCCAAAGATCCTATCCCATTTTTACTTCCATCACTCATCAAACTCTATAATCTCCTATGTTCACCATTTTGATTTTGCTTTTCACCTGAAGAATTTCGACTGTGCTTTTGTCTGCGTTTATTAAAACTTTAGCTTTATTTCTCATTAATAACTGATAAATTTTTCTTTGCAAGCAGGTTGACTATGGGATTATTATGATTAGTTTTAACTTGAGATTCATTTGATATTGATTGCTAATTTTGCTGGTGCATGGCAGTTAATTGACTAAAATTGTACTTTATACCAAGTCCCTAAGCTAACACACCGAATAAGTCTTAATTTTTAGAGTTAACTATATTTTCACTGCTTATTTAGCTGGTTGGTGACAACAACTAATGAAAAAGATTTCCACTAGTTTTTGATTTACCTAGAAATTATTATTATGTTTTCGAATTTATCAATGTATTATTGGAATTATTTAAGTTGTTTGTGTTATTAGGACTCTGAATGTCAATTCTAGGTAAAACCTGAGTATATTAATTCTTAATTTTGTTTTAAGTAGTCTTGATCTAAGATCTGTCATTTTAAGAGAATTATTACTGACTTTACGACATTAATAGGGATCTTCTAGCTGCATTATTTTATGAAAGATTTCTTAAACGCATATAATCACTAAGAGCTGTGTCTCGTTGATCTTTTGTCAAATCTTTCGCAATCTTTTTAATGTGATCTTATTGCATTTTTATTTTAAATTATAAGAATAAGATTATATATCTATATCTATGTCAACGTGCACCTAAAATATTGTGAAAGTTCGCTATTTATAAATTAAACTTAAATAAGGTGTTTTAGCTTAACCAAAGCTTATTTTAGAATCTAATAGAGCTTTTTTTAGCATCAAAGCTTCTTTGAATCATTTTTATTTTACTCAATCTTCTACCTTTCTGTCTCAATCTGTTGTTGTTGCTTGGCATCTTCATCCTTTTAAGTTGGTTATTTTGTCTTTTTTTCACTTCCATATATCAAACCATGCCATTTCTCTCTAATTCTCTCTCCTAAATTTCTCTGTACAAATTCATCTTCCCCTTCACCTTCTGTTTTCTTTACTATTGATGCTTCAGTTAAGTATTTTAGTTGTTCTGGGCTGGTCACCATTTATGTTGAAGAAATCACTCTCTTTTATTGCTTTTTCTTTTTCTTTTATGGCAACTTGCCTTCCAAGTCTTCTACGATAACAGATTACATAAAAAGATAGATTATGCATGATAACAGCACAGGAATCAATACCGCAAACAACGTTTTCAACATTATGTTCTTTTTCAAACTTGCTCTTTGGATAAGGACTTTCCAAGAAACTTCTTTTTTTGTTACCAAGTTACCCATTTTCATTATCACCCCACATAAAGAAAGCTCCATATTCAAAAGTTAAAACGCAGTGCTTGCGGCCACATTGCACATTTGTAATATGAAGCGGCTTATTAGTGGCTTGATCAACGAAGCCACTCACATCCTCTACTAGCATTAAGTCTTATAAGTGAGACACTCTATTGATACCAAGTTAACCTCTTAGATTATTGCCGCATGCGTAGACTTCTTCAACATTGCCATTATTTGGGTCTTTACATAAAATTATTGAAAACTCTTCTCCACCTGCTGCATCGAACACATGTTTGCCTTCCAAGTCTTTTTTAACTTAAACTGGAGTGAAAATAGCATGCCATGGGTTTTCATCGAAAGAGTATTCTTCTCCATGAGAGAGTTAGAGTTAATTATTGTAGCCCCATCCAAATAAACTTCCATTTTCAGTGATTGCAAAGCTGTGTCTATAACCTGTAGCAACTTTGACGACTTTCTCTGGAAGTTTGACTAATACTGGTTTACCAAATCTCTTCTCAAAGAATGGAGCTGTTGTTGATCTACCTTCATTGCTTTAGCCGCATTAACCAAATGTATCATCTCCCATCGCATAAACTTTTCCATCCATAGTCAGTCCTAGGAAATGATCTGTGCCAGTTGCCATCATTTTTAATGGAGGTAAGTCTTTCACTAAGATCGGATTTTCATGTTGCAAATTACCTTCTATTCTTGCTTTTGTTTTGCTTAGATGATCGAGAGTGTCTATTTGAGGGAATACTTCCTCGATTTTAAATACGTAAACATCTCCTTTTTCAGTTAAAACGAACATTCTTTGTCTCGTGAATTATGCTTGCTTTACTTTTGCATTTCCTGGTATTACAAAATATTAAATAATAATTACATTCATTGAAGAATTTATTCTATACTATGAAAAATTTTTTATTTTTGCAATAATTTGATTTCCATTAAATCAGTCCTGTCTTTATCATCAATCTCTTTGACTCTAACACTGGTTTACTTATTTTTCCTGCAGACCATCAACTTGCCTTTGCTATCAATATATGCTTCATGATACCATCCAAATGCTATATCTATAATATTTGGCTTGTCTTTGCCTCTGAAATTCTTAATATTTTTAGGTGTAAAATTAGAGTAGTCCTGCTTGGCATCAACTTGCTGCCCCTCACCCCACACAAATACATTAGTGTTGATTGATTGCATATATTTCCTGCGTTCATCACTCACCCAGCATTCATTTCTCATTAGAAGTTACTATCCAGTTAATTAAGTTAAAAAACTTGGTTGCATGAGCTGAAAGTAGTGCGATAGTTATTTCACTTTTGGGCTGTCTTAATTGAGGAAATAGAGGGCGCCACATGAAGATGCTAAAGCCCAACTATTTCGAAGTATATTTCCAGACCTCTTTTAATATGCCATTGAATTTAGTATCACAGTAATACATATGATTCTGATAAGTATTAACATGATATACTTTATTAGAGAGTGTTCTTACAATAATAAATTAATAATTTGATCCACAAATAATTAATGAAAAACATAATAAAAAACAAATCAAACTTAAATTTCCTGAATAAATCTTTAGAATAACTCGATCGATCCTCAGCTGTAAATTAGACTGTTGGAAAGAAAAACGCTGAGTTGCTAAGACTGTACAGAGATGTGCTTAAAATGACTTAGCGTTTTACTTGGGCTAATCATAAAATAAATATATAATTACTGAACAATATATTATATAAATTTATAATAAGTATATAAATAATATAAAGTATCATATTTTATTTATTTTAGATCTAATTTAGTTATTTATAAACCTTGTTGTATTTATATTTAAGAGTAATTGTTTAATTAATTAATGTTAAAGTTATATAAATTCATATCAATAAATACATACACTCCTTATTTAAAAGCAGAATTATCATTACAATTATCATTACTCTAATCAATTAATTATTATAGAATGAAGACGGCACTCAATGGAAAACAATTCTATAGAAGTCATCTAGGCAGGAATTTGAAATGATGCGGAAGGAAACAGATTCAGTGAAAGTAGCCTAGTTCATGCTAACTTGGAAAGATGCCATCATGAGGATTCATGACAAAGTAAACGAAACACAGATGAAGATCATGAAGCATGTTGATGAAAGCAGGACTGACAAGGAACTCCTGCAAAGGAATCAATATGATGAAAAGATTGTCTGAGAAATAATACAAGTTAATTTCATTAATCATAACAATTCTGATGATGCTCATTGATCATAATTATATATATTTTTGTCAGGATGTAATAATAAAATATATAATTATTAATTATGTTCGCAAATTTCTTTAAGAACTTAATTGTGAGTTCCTTTGGAACCTACATTGAAGTATGTCTTTAAATCTATTCAATATTTCATTACTTTTTATTTTCATGGCATTTTATTTATATTAATTTTGTTAGGACTTCACTGCTAAGGACATTGAGATAGACAAATGGAATGGATGTGTGGTGAAATAGAATTGTGTGATAAAAAAGGATGCCCTTGAGAGTATATTTATGAATCTCTTTGGGGCTCCTGTCAAAGTAGTCCGAGGCTACATCTAAAATCTAAGGATTAGTTTAATTCACATATTTGTTTATGAATTACTTCAAATTAATGCAAAGATTAATGTTCCATGGAGCAAATTACTATCATCACCAGTAGAGATTAATCTTGATGAAATACATGTCGTACTTAAATCCAGTTCGGCTTACGATAAAGAATTTGCTAAGAAGATGCTCTGGAAAGTAAAGAAAATGAAGGTTAGCGAGTTGCTTGAGATCATTAAGGTAATCATTAATCATTTTTAATCTAAATTCCTTAATATTTGTTTAATAGAAATAACAAGGATAAAACGATCAAAAGAATCAGATTGAAGAGAAGGAAAGTTATATGAAGCGCCTAAATAAAATAATTTCAGAGAATCTTCAACTTGTTATAAAAAAC